>PVHX01004306.1:0-127933 GCA_004024805.1 Geosciurus inauris | reverse complement strand
GGAAGGAGGGGAAGGGAAGGGAAAGGAAAAGAAAAGAAAGAGAAAGAAGAAAGAAAGAAAGGTGGGGTGGGGGGAGGGAGGGAGAGAGATATGGATGGATTACTAAAGCTGCTTTAGCCCAATCTCTAAGCACACTCTATGTCCTCCACCATCAGAAACCTTAACATATGCTACCCAGCTCACCTGGAGAAGCATGTATCTGAGCCCAGAAGGCTGGTTTGCAGGAGTCTGCCTCTGCCCTCCATCTTACCTCTCCCCACCCCATCACCTGTGCCCTGGCTACCTGCTCCCATAGGCTTCTGGAGGAGCAAGAGCCATACAACAGCGGCTATGGAACAATTAAGGGTTTTTTGGAAGTTCCCTCTCAGTCAGAATGTGTTTTGGTTTTTTTTTTAGTTGCAGATGAACACAATACCTTTATTTATATATTTATTATGTGGGTCTGAGGATCGAACCCAGTGCCTCACACATGCTAGGCAAGCACTCCACATGTTTTAACATGAACAAAAATTACAGAATACAATTAAGATCCACAATAACCAGAGAGATTAAGAGATAAATGGGCTTTGACTTGGGATCTTAAATTCCCTTTGTTAACTATTATTTCCTGGAAAATCTAATTCTGAACTGAATACATATAAATTAGGGATTCATAATACAATTTGTTCGTAAGGTGTAGATCACAACAACAGTACATTTAAGGATATGAATAATCTCTATTTTTCTTTATGTATATTTTCACACATTAGAGAAAAGTGAAACTTGAAGTTATAATTTAGTATTTTGTTGTCAAGATGCTAACATTTGTCAAAATTCAAGTTATTATAACAATAGAATTCCCATCAAGGATTTATTTCTGTCTTTGGAAATATAAAAAAGATACTCTATATTTAATAGAAGAAACTATATTTTGTTTGACCATTTCCAATTACTAAGTTATTATATTTTATATTTAGTAATATTTTAAAGAATATGAAATTTGTTAAATCAGAATAAACAATCTTTTTTAAAATTCCAGTTTTGTTTTACTTTTGTAAGGAACTGAGAATATAGGAAACGCTTATTTTCATGAGAAAATAGTAATAGGTTAGTTTCAGATTGCTGAAGAATGTTCTTCAGGAACAAGCCTATAATTTTCTTTAACCTCATTGTTTTTCTCATTTATTTAGCCAGATTTATTGAAAATCTAGTATGTGCCAAAAAATCTTTTTATGGGTACTAAAAACAGCAATAAAAAAGACAGCTAACCTTTGATCCAGTAGAGTTGACATTCTAGGAGATGGGAAGTAGGAAGGAAGAAAGTGCATAGAACACAACAGAGAATCAAGAAATTTCAAATTCTGGTGGATAACATGAATAAAAATCACAGTGCTGTGACACTGTGGGGTGGGGACTACCCAGAAGGTTTCTTACAGGTGGTAACATGAGCTGAGGGTGAACGAAGAATGTATAAATGAAAACTAGAATCAGCAAAACACAGTCATGGGGCTTTCCAGGCTTAGGTGTTAAGGGAAGCACAAGGCCTAGGAAAAGGAGCTGGGCATCGTGGATGATGCTTTCTGAATGGTGGAGGTGGTGGAAGATGAGGTCAGAGACTGGGCAGGGACTGACCCTGAGTTGGATAGAGGTCAGAGATCATCTTGTTACCTGCAATAGGAAGTCACTACAGGGTATTGGGTGGGAGAATGATTTGAGTAGATTTCATCTTTAAAAGGACCATACTTGCTGCTGAGAAGAGAATGGATTATAAAGAAAAGAGTCAGAATAAAATTATAGCAAATATTTTGGATGCTATTCTAGAAAGGTGGTTCAGATGACCTTGATAACAATGAAAATTGAAAGAAGGGCTAAATTTGGCATACACTATGGAAGGAAAGAAATATACATTTAATTCTCAAATTTCCTTTTTTTTTTTTTAAAGGAAATCCATGCCCACAAAGTTTTATCATTTTCAAAACAGAAATTTTATTCAGAGGTTGACTTTCATTCAACTTTGACTTCCATATTCTAGAAGGGGTGAGAGAACACTTGAGAGGATAAGAACACTTGCTTGGAACTAAGCCCTGGTGTTGCTGTGGAACTTCTCAGTTTCCATGCTAAACTCCATAAAATCACTTGCACAAGCCATATTCTAAAGATGAAATTTGGCCACAAAACCCTTTTGGTTGTTGACATGCCGTATGTAAATGTTTCAGTTTGGCAACCACATTTACCATTGCAATCCAAACACAGTGCCTGAAACCAAGTTCCTCCCCTTCGCTGGCAGAACACAGTCTATGTTCCTGGGAGTTGATTTACTCAGGGGCTCAGCCAGAATTACAGGCTATGGGCAGGGCTGTTTCATTCTTACTACTATTGTTATTCTGATTCAAATACTATTTGAATTTTGGGCATAGTATATGATATACAAAGGAATGGTCTCTTCTCTCAGGAACCAACAGGGGACTAGGCAGACAGGCTACTAAATATAAGATCTCCCCTTGGTAGAGCAAACACTTAGAGCTCAAATGGCTCAATCAACTTCCTGGTACTTATATAAATGTAAATCTAAAAACCAATTTTGTAAGGGCCATTCATTGAAATGCTAAAGGAAGCAAGATCTCAGAGAGTTAAAGAGAAAGTTGAAGAAAGGCTTACTGACAGGATTAATACAATTGTAGAGTAAAAGTTAAAACTGTCTGCAAGAAGATCCTGCTATTATGCTCCACTGAAGTGGGGAGGGAAAGCACCAGAGAGGACTCAAGTCTCCTTTGCAAATGTGTGGCAAGACAGTGTGGGGTCCTGACTTTGGAGTTGACAGACGTCCTTGATGTGGGTCCTGGGGCAAATAATATAATTTTATAGGGTCTCAGGTTTCTCATATGCCACTAAGAAGCAAAAAATAATAAAAATACTGACTACTTCATAGGGTGCTGTTAGATTACATGGAATTGTGCACATTTTAGTCCTTAGTACTGCTTCATTAAATATTCATCTCTATATTTTTAAAATACATTTCCATTTCAAGTTTCAATGTATACACACACATACACAAAAAAATCACTTCACATATTAGTATACATGTATTTTTAAAGTAGACATATGTGTGTGTGTGTGTGTGTGTGTACAATTTTCAAAGTCCTAACAATAAGGATGTAAACAGAAAAATACTCTGGGGAAAAACACTTCATTTGGAAAAAATATAAACAAAGCAAAACTACTAGTAATGTCTACTATAGATAATGGAGACCAACAGAAAAGCCTTCATGGGACTGTACAGTGAGAAGTATGGGAACCAGTTTGGTAGAACCAACTAGTGAAAAATTGTCACCTCCCTTGCAGTTGATTTAAGAAAACCTCAATAATAGAAATGTCTCCTGAGAGTGCTCAGTGTCTGACTCAGCTCAGAGCCCCAAGGGTCTGTGTGGGTTGTGTGGCAGCAATAAGCACCCTTGCCCTCCTCCTTTCTGGGGTCTTGTATTTCATGCTTTCTGAACATGACTTAGTATCTATCTTCATAAAAACTTTCCAAGGCAGTAATTCTCATTATTTTGCCAATTTTTTAAAGCTGAGGGATGTTACCCATTTGTCCTTCTAATTTCAAAACTGGGACTCTCTCATATTTATCTGAAGTTCTTTAGAGCTATCATTAAATATTCATAAAAACAATTTTTCTCATACACTGATTTTCCCTAGCTAAGAACATCAAAAGAAATCTTTTAAGAGTCAAGGACAGTTTATGTTTCTGAGGCTGTAATAGAAGATTCCAAACTGGTATTTTCTGGTAAAGTCTGGATTTGCCTCACAAATTTTCCTAGTAACAAAAGCCATGTTGCAAACATGATAATGTCACTGTAGCCTCATTCAGGGTATTACTCACTCTTTCTGTTGCTTTGCTACTTCAGCACTTGGGAAAGTTTGAATTTCCCAGTAGTGTGACCATGATACTATTTTTGTATCTTCAGTGTCCACTTACTTTCAGCTTAGCTAGAACAGTCTATCTGAGTTGAATTTTTTAAAACTTGCTGAGAAAAAGGTACTAGATTTTATTATTTCAGCACTTCAGAAAGATAAGCTTGATACAGAAAGGAAAATGGATACACAAATAAGAAAACAGTAAAGAAAAAACATACTTTTACTGAGAAATCAACACTCTGATCAATATTCAAATTTTATTCCATTTTGAATACCAAAATCATCTTAATCTGCTAAAGCAATTTGTGTATTATATCAATGGTTTTGGTTGCAGAAGCAATTATTTGATCACTGCTAATTATATTTTTTTCATGATTGATTGTAAGTTCACATGAAGTTCAATAACAATGTAAAGCAATCAGAAATTTGGATTCAAGAATTGGAAAAAAAAAGCTCAAACTAGAGCTCTGTTTTCTTCTACGTATAATGTCATTGAGTTAGGTGCACTAGAGTCACTTAAAGATAAAAACTTACAGCATAATCAAACCACGTAAATAAAAATACACACCAAAGAAATTTACTAATTTCTATAATGCTTTCATGGAACTTCCATAGGAAGTTCTTCTTCAAGAAAAGAAAATACCAATGAGGGTGGAGGACTCACCCTTTGGTGGTGGACCCAGCCAGGGCCAGCTTCCCTCCAACAAGAAGTCTATGATCAGAGTTAACTGAGCTTTTCCCTCTTCCTGTCCCCTGATTACTGCCTTCTTTCATAGCAAGGACTTCTCCCTGGTGTGGCCCCGGAGCCTCTTCCATTTCTTCCCTACCTGCTTACTCTTGAAACTTCTCTAGTTTCCACTGTCTCTTTCCAAGATTTCCAGGGACCTTATTGAATTTGAGGATCAATTTCCTACTGAATATCAATCCTTTCATTTGAAAGCTTCTTTCTTCCTCAATTTAAAAAAACTTTGTATTTTAATTCTCTTCAGATGATCCTTCTTATTCTAATATAATGTTTAAATATATGGACTTAGGATCAGACAGACTTGAATTAAAATTCTTCCCTTTATATTCTACCTGTGAGAGTTTGAGACAGGTAACTGAATCTTAGTCTCGTTTTTGCCATATGTAAAATAGAAATGATAATAGTACCTACCTTAGGCAATAAGTGTAAATCACTTGGTATGGTGCCATAAAGACAAGCCCTTCAAGATATCAACCATATGTTCTAGAATCACAGATTATCTACATAACCTGTCTCAGAGATCCTATTCTACACTGTCTCATCTTCTACATTTATGTAGCCAACATCTAAGTCACTAGCTTCAATGTGCTATAGAAATTTTAAGTCCCTGATGCCCAGAATTGCACGTATCCCTCTCTAGCTATTAAACTTTTCAGTCTTTCCAATTCAAATCAAATAAAACCACCTATTCATAGTCATCTTGAAATTTTCTACCTCTTTTGGTGATTGGATAAATTTCATTAACTTATCATTTATGGGGCAGCATAACATAGTGGTTAAAAGCAAGAACTGGAGGCTAGCCACTGTGTTCAAATACCAGTTGTTACTTACCACTATGTAGCCCAGGGCAAGTAATTAAACTCGTTATGACACAATTTCCTCATCTGTAAAATAGGAATATTATTAGTACCTTCCTCATAATACCTACCTTATATAATATTTAGTAAGTATTATATTAATGTTTATTAAATAAGATAAAATTTGCAATGAGGTCTTTTTATTGATTTAAAGAGAGGAGTCAAAAACTGCAAAACTTCTCATAGGCAAAACATGATGTTTTTACTAGTTTTTTTACTTCCTTTTATTCTCATTGCCATTACCATTGTTCAAGCTCACAACCCATCAAACCAGATGACAGTAAATGTTACCCACTCTGCCTTTCTGAGCTAGTCTCCCTAATTCTGGCCTCTCCTGTGCTTTAAGCCTTGTTTTCTTCTTCTTCGAGTTCCTCACTGCCAAATTAGTCCTTAAAAACACTCCCTTCATGTTGTGATTTTATGGACCAACTTCATGGGAACTCTGGAACTTCTTATGGTTCTCAGACAATGTGGAATCCCCTCACCTGCAGCCAAGACATCTGTTTCTCAGTGGCATCTATGAGCCTTATCCAAATGAAGCTCTCCAAGCTCACAATAATTTTTATGCATCTTTTCTTGTTGTTTTCCTGCATAGAATATGCCATATTCTATCTTCAAATCCTATACATCCTTCCACAACCATTTCTCTGTAAGGCCTATTGAAGCTGAGGCCTTTTATCTTTAGTCTAGGCAATATTACACAGTACACTGCAGAAGAGGCAATCTTCTTCTCAGTATGCATATACCTGGTGATTACCTGGAGGTCATGGATTGTTATTTACATGCTTCATATCTCTTCTGATATTTCCTGTTGCACATTCAATATTATGCATATGGTAAATGAGAGAGAAGTGGTCAAGTTATGGATGAATGATGACACCTAGGATAAGGATTTGCTCAATTTCTTTTTGTTTTAATTTCATTACTAGATCACAAAATGCTTATGTGATAATATTTTTGCCATATAGATGAATATACCTAAATTAAGAGGCAAACATCTAAATAAAACTTAAATGTATATTTCTTTTATTTCTCTCTATATATATTTTATTTTTTGGTACTAGGAATTGAGCCCACGAGCCTTTTACCACTGAGCTGCATTCAGCCCTCTTTAATTTTTATTTTGAGATTGTCTTGCTAAGTTGCCAAGGCTGACCTTGAACATGTGATCCTCCTGCCTCAGCCCCCTGAGTCACTGGAATTACAGGTATGCTTAAATGTATATTTCTATTTGTGTACAAAATGCTCTTTAGTCATGTTACTAATCTCTACAAAAAGATTTGGTTAGGTATCTTGGAAATGTTTTGAATGAAAAATAAAAGGCTTACATAATCACTACTATTAAAATGACACTCCTAAACTTTACAGGAAAGAAATAACTTGGGGAAAGGAAATTTCTTTTGACAGGTAAGCTACCTATCCTGTTCCCAGTGGTTCACTTTACGTCCAAAACAATACTGGTTAAGTTCCATGAGAACACTGGTAAGTTCCATAAAGTGTGAAATGCTATGAGAAAGAACAAAATAAAAGCCTTATCTGTCCTCTGAACTGCAAATTAGTTGCTTATCTAAGGACCTGAACATCAGAAGAAAGCAGCCCCGAAAGTCTCAAAGAGATGAACTTGTAGAAGAGTAGAATAGTGGTCATGAGAGGATGGGAAGGGAAGAGGGGAAGGGGGATAAGGAGAAGTTGGGTAATGGGTACCAAAATACAATTAGATGGGAGGGAGTAGCTCTAGTATATTATAGCACAGTATGTGCTATAACTATAGTAACCATAGTATCCTACTGTGCTGTAATATGGTTACCCTATGGTTATTTTATCACGTTTCGAAATAACTAGAAGAGAAGTCTATCTGAGGACATGGAAATGCTAATTATCTGATAAGTATATATACATATATATAACATATATATAAAACACTGTGCCCAATAATTATGTATAAATATTATGCATTGATCAAAAAATTTTAAAAAGGGAAAAAATAAAAGAGAGTATCAAAACAGCAAAAAAAAGGGGGAGGGGAATATAAATGTTTGAAAGTAGATTTAAAGGCAATGGCTTTTTTGACTTTTTAAATGAAAGTAAAAAATTAATGGTCTAATAAAAAATTATAGTAAGGAAAAGAAGTTGATGGTTTTGGGGTATAGTAAGAATAACAACAGCAATAACAAAAACCACCAGATGTAATCATACATCATAAGAACTAATTTAATCTCTTAATAAGCAGGATCTGTAAACCCACTCACACTTACTCATTCAATATCTGAATTTTAACTAAATGCCTACATTGAAGTTTGGAAAATACTTTTTTGATCCATGTATATCTACACTAACACACAGATATTTTCTGCTGAATAATGACTGTGCTTTCCTGGTTCCCATCTTCAAAGCAAAGATCTAATGTTGATCCTAATACTTAAGCTCTTAAGTACTTTTCTTTTTCAGAAGCAAAAGTAGAAATAACAAAGGATAGTCTGGTTAATAAGTGAGTAACCAAAACTTCTAACTAAGGACAAATCTCTTCTGACTAAAGAACATTATATAATCTCTTGTGTTGCTCTGCTTCAATTGATAAAAATATGCTAGTGATACCTGTTTTCAGGCCGTTAAGTACACAATGGCTTTTTGAGTTATCAGTGTCAACAAAAGAGTATGAGCCGCATGGGAAGAAACCAAGCCTGTGGATCCAGAAGGATCCTTGCATATGGAAGGTCATATAGGGCTTCTGGCTTCAGTAATACAGTCTCAAAAATTGTCGATGTCAAATTCCCAAACTGAGAATGACATAACCCCAGATTAAAGGAGAATCTTCTAGCAGGAGTGTCTGAGCAGGATCCTCCCTGAGACACAGGCCATTACAAAACGACATCCTCAAATGTTACAGAATGAGAAACTAGACAAAAGAAAACTTGACAGCCCAAGTTTTGCTAAATTCCAGAGAACAGTCCTATGAATCTTAAAGCAATTTTCTTCTACCTTGTTGAAGAGAGGGCCTATGTATCTAAAGTTCTTGAACACCCAGTTGCTGCCAAAAAATTAAAAGTATTTCAAATTCTCAAATATTCACACTGACATCTGAGTTCAGACACTGTACAGGCTTGTTAGTAAATGTAATCATATTTACTTATAAAAGCTTTTTGCTAGACAAATTTGGTAATCAGCTTCAGAAAATGAGCTTAAGCCTAACAGAGAGAAAAACAAATATTCCCCACTTTTAAGTATTATTAATCAAAGTAAATATAGTTCAATCTTATCATCATGTTTTCTATGAGAATACTTCTTTTCTTTTTTTAGATTTGGAGAATTGCTTTTCCTGACAGAACCCTCAGAACTGAGAACCCTGAACTGTAAACTTGTCCTTTGTCCTAGTTGTTTACCAGCCTTATCAGGACACACATGGGTTGGCAATGTGATTCTAAGATAAAAAATCCCAAAGATATAATTAGATGTTTTCCTCAGAAATATCATCCAATGCCATGGAAGTTTGTTTTATATTTTTCACATCATACTTGGAAGTGAATTGTCCCACAATTTCTTGACGATTTTCTTTTAAATGAGAAAAACATGACTTGGCATTGAAGAAAAGTACATATTTTTGATAAACTACTGATAATAAATTCCTAATTTCAAAAGTTCTACTGAATGTGTCATGTTAGTCTAGTGTTATGTCTCCAATAACATTTTTATGAATCAATCAATAGTATACTTCTTAATGCTCATCACACTATAAATAGAAAGATGAAAATAATTTTCTTCCCTTGAATTAAAATACAGATGGCAAGTGAAAGCAAGGTATATCAAAATCAATATTGTACAAGCTTTCTTATGTTACTGTATTCATTAAGGCATTTAGTTCACTTCTGAATCAAGGGGACAAAAAGACAAAAGTGGGAAACCACAAACGTGTTTGCTACGTGGCAGACAAACATCTTTCAGCCCCATCAAAGTACTACTATGAAAGTACTCTCAAGTTTGTACTAAACCCTATTGCTGCCCGTTTTTGATAAATCAAAAACTGGTCAGATTTACAGAAAACAAAACAAAACAAAAACTTCTACTGCCATCTGCTGGTGTTTTCTAGTCAATGATACTCAAAGGTGCTAGAATGACGAACTCCAGAGTTTAAGCATTATCTTTTGATATTTAAAACAAGTATAATCTTTGGATTATTGTCTACTTTTCTCCAGGTATCGGTATACATAAAATACATATAGTTAATAGTGTATATAATATTCTATGTATTTCTAGAAGTGGAAAGCCAGACCTAAGCATATTTTCAAGCCTGTTTCATGGACAGACTATACTACATTGTTCTAAAAGGAAGTCAAGGATGATCACGTTTCCATTCTTTCCTTTCTCACAAAAGCCATTCTACTTAGTCTTAGGTCAGTAATAAATATCTGAAGCCAAATGATCTTTGCATATCTGTCTACAGAGTATAGACACAACTCTGACACTTAAAGTCAGCTGCATAGGTTCTTACCAAGAACCACAGGCCAAGTCGGTATTTTTCAATATTTCTCTAGAGTAAATTTAAACTCAAAGGAAGTTGACATAATGCTGATGGAGGGTCCCAAATGAGAGATCTAAAGCTGTAACTATATATCCCTGTTGGAAAGGTACTGTAACCGGAGTTGTGAACAACTTTAACATTACAAAGGGTGGGGCCCACATTCCTGCAGTCAGCTTCTTTTCTTATTTTGGAGGGTCTAAAAATTTTTTAAAGCCTAAGATAAGAAATTTTAAGGGAGATAATTATTCTTTTTAACTGTAAGAGAATTTTTAAAAATCAGAGGAGGTAGGTAAACCATTCTGAGAAAACAATACTTTCTGTCAATCACATACCAATTTTTCCCGTAGAAACAAACTAGGGAAATTATTTTTTAGTTATTTCATATCACAAGTCATATATTATATGATTTTTTCATGTCACATTGCTTGGTCTATTCTAAAAATATGCTCAAAAATCTGATTTAACTAATTATTTTCTCTAAAATCAGTTCTAAGTACAATGTGAATCAGAAGGCAATGCCTCAACACATAAACTTTGGTCTTTCTTTCACTTCCCTAGACATGAGCAAATTTGCTTGCTAGGATGCTGAAGAGTTTTCTATAATTCTGCAGTGCTATAATTAAGTCTTGTACAAATTTTGCTGCCAAAACATCACCAAAATGGGTGGTGAATACAGGCCAAGTAAACTCTAATTATGGAAGGCGGGTTTTCTAAGATCCTACATTCAAGAAGAAAGGCAAGATCCAACAGCTAAGACAGGCTACCAGGGTAATATAAATAGCCTTGTCAAATTCAATGCAAGCCCCCTTTTGGTAACAGCTGTTACCTTCTGTAGTTCACAGGTTTGTTAAAAACAATCTGGGACCCTCTACTTAGAATCTAGCACTTGATTATTCTCTGAAATACAAAGTTATGAAATTAACAGTCCATTTTCGCTCCTGGGACCAAAAAAAAAAAAAAAAAAGCAACAGAATGCCAATGTACCAGATAACTTTCCATTTCATTCATTTCATATTTCAGCTTCTGTTCAGAGTTCAGTAAAGTACACTTTAGCATTCTAAAAACCAGTATGCAAATTGTCAGTAAATAGTACATTTCCAAATTGGACACATGCATATAACAAGCACCCAGTCAAAAAACAGAGCATTGTCTGTCCTCCATCCAGATAAGGGGAGTTTCTAATTTTATAAAACAGTATTAATAAATACATACATACATACATACATACAAGTTTGAAAAGTTCTTTCAATAAGAATATTACATAGCATATTCTTACTTTCTAGATCTGTACAGATGATTATGCTTTATTCCCCTTTGTCTATATAAAGGTCATTCTTTCCCCTTATCAATAAACTCTATAAATACTCATTTGAGTCTAACTCAAATATCACCTCCTGTGTGAGTACTTCTTGGCCTTCACAGAATGGATTAAGTCCTTATCAATTATATTCACAGAGTAGTTTGCAAATAGCTGTGTTTCCACATCACACTGAATTATAGTTATTTATATGTATATATAATTTCCTAGACTATAACTCATGGGTAGACAAGGCATTTAATTTCATCTTTTGATCTGCCTTCTCTGCCTTCAACTGTGCTTTCAATCTTAGGCTTTAAAGTGCACACAAATGAATAATTTGAGAAACTGAACACTTTTTCAAATGAGAATGTTCTTCCAAACTGTATTCCATTGTGTTAAATGAAACAATATTTATTTATCCAAATGTTTTAAATTATATATCATCTTGTTTTTTTCTTTTATGGTGCTGGGGATTAAAGCCAGAATCTTGTACCCGGCAAGCATGCTCTATTGCTGAGCTACACCCATAGTCCCAGTACATACCATCTTAACACCCTTCATGTGAAGAATGTATAATATAGCATGTTTTATTCCACCAGATTAAACAACATATGTTCACATTAACATATATAAGTTAGTATATATTGGTTGACAATAGGATGTTTGTTATTTTCTTGTAGGTGATATTACGATATTTTTCCTAAGAGGGAAGTTCACAAAATATACATTCTAGGCCTGATGTTCTTATTTCCTTATATTACTCTCCTTCCCCACTCTCCTCTACTGCAAAACTAAAAGAGCTTATTTCAAATCAATCCAGATTCACTTCAAGAATTATAGAAGAAACATACACTTCATATAAATCAGACATGCCAGAGCTCTCCTACCTGTGTACCTAAGCTGGCTGCCATCATGTGAGTCAGAAGTTTAGCTGCAAACATGGAGTACCTGGCACAGAAGATGTGGGAAAGAACAGCCAAGCAAAGACCTGAGGAAACAAAAGAGGCCACGTGTGGTTTTATAATCCATGAAGAGTCAAACAGTATCACTGTGAAAATCTCGGGACAGTTAAGCACATAGGCCTGTCGTCTGCCTACGCCTCATAGCACATCACCTCCAGGAAAGAGTATGTTGTGTTTTACCTGATGTATAAATTCTTCACACATATCAATTAAGCCCAAAGGATTACTTTAATTTTCAAATATCTACAGATTTGTATCCCTGTTGAAATAATGAATTAAGCATATTAATGACTTTAACAAGGATTTAGTTTTCTATGTTTATATTAGTCAAGTTTTACTGTTTAAGAAAAACTAATCAAATTCCAATCTATTTTCTAAGAATGGGTAGCTTATCTAAATAGAGATATTTAGAGAGGTGAATAGAATTTTTCAGGCATTAAATTGTGAAGGATACTACCAAACCTCAGGTTTGGAAATTAACACCCCCCCATTTTTATTAATCTATTAGAAATAGTTACGTAATTGCACCAGAGGTAGTTATGAACTTTAAAGTCAACCTTATGCCACTGCATGCCAAAACCATGGGGAAAAATGTGTTTTATCCCCAGGATGAATTTTAACTTAAAGATTTAAATTTCTAAGTGGTGTGAAGAAAATCATTCTTATTATCTCTAAGTCCCCTTGAATTCACCTATTTACACTATTTCAAGGGGATGATTAGAACCTCAGCACTAATCCACAATCTTGGCAATTCACATATTTTTCTTTTAATGCTAGATTTTAAAAGCAAAATACACACATATTTTAAGAATATTTTCCGCCTTTTAAAATTTAAATGTGCTGCCTACGGTAACCCATTTACTTTTCACTTAAGCCTTTTACTCCAGTCTTGTCCTCAATAGGATTATTTGGTCTAAGAATTACTGAAGCATTGCAACAATTGGCATGCTTCTGGTGTTTTGCAACATACTTTGCATGCAGTGCTTCACTTAATTATGACAATGCCTCCTTGGCATACAGAGCTCTGATTTAACAATTTGTTTTCTTCCATTATCTTCTCTGAAGCTATGTGGAGCAAGCTTTCAGAGTATATCACATGTTAGTACAAATGGACTGGGCATCTAAGAAATGCTCACATGGGGCCTTATGATGCATTTTATATTAAGAAATGCCTCTCAGAACTTCTTTTGGGGAAATATTTTCATATTGCAATAAGGTAGATAAAGAGCCCCTCAGGAAGGGAGATTCTGCATTAGTCAAGACTTTTTGTCTAAAAATTTGGCCCCTCATCATACTCCCTTTTCATAATATAAATTTAGTGGAATTAAATGAGACTAGCTCAGTAATTTTAAACCAAGTATCCTGAGCTTCAATTAAAATGCTAACATGACACCTGGTGGTAGACCAAGCTCCAGAGTCAGGGGCAGGAATTTAGGCTAGATTCTATTAGCCTTAACTGTAATGTGTCATGGTTATCTGCTACATTGTTTTATTTTTTATTCTTTGAGTTATTTTATTTTACCATAGGCTCTTTTATTTGTTCTAATTAGTTATACATGATAGTAGAATGCAGTTTAATTCATTGTACACAAATGGAGCATAGCTTTTCATTTCTCTGGCTGTACACAATGTAGAGTTGCACATGTGCAATCATACATGTTATTTAGGAGAGAAGAATGTTGCTACAAACCTTAGCAGTTGTGCCCTACACTAAGGAAACAGCTGGCTTTGGGCAGGATATTGACTACATAATGTTTAAAAAAATAAATACTTTAGATACCAGGTTTCTAAAAACCATATACTAGTTTAAACTTCTAAAACACTATATACTATCATATTAATTTAAGCAAATAACATATTTGTTTTCTTACCTGAAGTTGGATAACTGCAATTAGCATATAAACTTTAAAATTACAAGTTAATTTTTTTAAATGTAAATTTTTTCTGTTAAAATTCCTTAATATAATTAGGCAAATCACAATATATAAAATGTTATAAACAAGGATAAAACTTTTAGACAAAGTAAAGTATAACAATTCCAGGTATTACTAAAGGTTTACTCTTTATGGTTTTTAAAAATTGGCTTCTTTACAATTATATAGAAAAACAGCTCACTGAGTAATTTTCCTTTACCTTTTTTTCCCTAGCACTATATCCCGATTCATTTGGAAAAGAACATTTAATTAGTTCACTGACACAAATGATTTTTCTGCGTATTTCAAAAGTGATAAGATAAATTGCCCTTAATAAAATAATAAGATAGATAATGTTGAATTTAGGTAAGAAAAGCTTGAGAGTACCTATTATCTTTTTGGAGTATCACACTTGACTAAAGATCGTATTTATCTATACAATATTTGAATGTTTTCATGTATATAAACATATGTAATGTTTATATATGAATTGGCATATCCAGAAAACATCTCTGTTGTTGAGCATCATTTACAAAAGGGATACACTTTTCATTTAACAGAGGTTTATTCCATCACATGATAAATATTGGTACATTTTGCCACAGATTTTTTTTTTAATTACTGAATATTTACGGCCAGTCTTAGCATAATGATCCCATACAGACAGAAATATATAGACAAGCCAAAAGCAGAAATATTTAACATCTATTAATCTATCGATTTATAAATTTTTACATTTATACAAATAACCCAAACATGGCCAAATTCTAATTATTTTATTATTAATTGAGCTATCAGTTTTTTAAGTTAGTTTTTCTTGCCCCCATTTAAAGATGGCTGTAATTGTCATGCTTTCTACTTTTGTTACTCACATCTATTTATTAGCATATTTTTGTAACTCTTCCACGAGTACAATGCCTATGGTGGCTACCAATAAGCTAAGGTCTAGAAAAAAACAGTCAACCTTGAAAAGAGTTCTAATAGAAACATTGTATGAAGCACCATGGAATACACACGTCTGTGTATTAGGTGAAAGGATTTATTCCAGAGAGATGAGATTGTCAAGGAGACTCAGATTATCAGGGTGTTAAACCTGTGATGTTCAACACAACAGCCACTAGTCACAAATGAACTACTTAAATTAAATTTTCATGAAAAATTTTAAAAAATTCAGCTTCCCAGTTGTGTTAGCCATATTTCAAGGGCTCATCAACAACCTGTAGCTAGGGGCTACTGTATTGGACAGTATAAAACATTTTAACCAATCACAGCTCTATTGGACAGTGCTGTGTTAAACCATTTTGAATATGACTATGCACTATTTTAGAAAAAAAATTAAAATGATAATATTAAAATTATTAAAATGTATTTTATTTATTTATTTAGCAAATAGCTATTAAAACTACTATATGTCAGTGATTGTGTTGGGCAGTGTTCAAAAAGACACTCACTGCTGCTCTCCAAGTGCTTGTTTCACTATAAATCTATCTGTATTTTACTCCAGAAAAAGAGTGACTCATGAAAGGTCACACAACAAAATTTCAGTCAAAGAGATGTGGAGGGAAACATTCTGAGTGGCTTTCAGGGAAGATCTCACTGCTTTTAAAACAGGACCTAAATAAGTGCTTCTCCCCTGGCACGTCTGGACATTGTTAGTGTGATGCTTACACTACTGCAGCCAACTCAAAACCATGTATGGACAAGGCTTGGGGTAAAAAAATCTTTGGGGAAAGCAAAACAAATATGAGAAGAGGCTAGGCTCCTGAGGACACCATCGAGGTATTAAACTGGGAACCCTAAATCTGTTTAAGGTATCTTTTAGTTGTTTTCTCATTATTTGCAGCCAAACTCATGCTGCACAATGCCCTATACGAATATAGCCAGAAAAATTAAACATCTATGCCATGTGAGAATTAAAACTAAGCTCTCTGACTTCTTCAATTAGTCTTTTTAAGTTCTAAGCATATTTTTTTTCTATTTAAGCATATTATTTTTTCTATTCTAAGCATATTTTTTTCTCTCCATTGAATAGTCAGAATGAAGTTGTTTGATATATACTCCTCACAATCATAATAACTATCTTAGGATAATGAATTCAGAGAATATAAATTTGATGTTTCAGCAGGAACTTGATAGAAAATTTTAGAAAATTGTTTCTTATTTTTAAAAATGATTTTGAAGTAAATATGTGACATTAGGCAATGTTATCTTTTTTTCTTCTGGAAAAACTTTTAGAATCTTAGTTTGTAAAACAAAAAGTACAACCTAATATCTTGCAGGTTTTATAAGCGCTAAACAAAAGATGCTTCAAAGGACTTTGAATTGTGCTAATTTTCTTAACCTATAAGCCTATAGTTAGCATTTTATAAACAGTTGTTTGCTGTGAACATGTTCTGGCATTTATATATGGCATTATATATTTAGTAGTCTATAAAGTTAAAAAAAAGTCAATTAAAAAAGAAAGCTTTAATTTGCATTAAAGGATTTCTCTACCCTAGAGAATAATAAAAGTTAAACCCATGTGAGGCCTGGCCCATCTCTGGCTCAGCTTAAAACCACTGTAAACATGGGAGACTCACAGAAAGCATATCAAAATCACCTCACTTATTCACTGATGTTAAAACTGAAACGGAATATGGAATGTTGCAGGTTCTCTTTGAGAATAGAAGACTATGGATGGGACTTGTGTTAAGAGTCAAAAAAAAAAAAAAAGAGTCAAAATCAGGACACACATAATCCAAAGTCTGTCTTTGATAGTATGGTATCAAAGCAGTCAGGGCACAATGCAGGAGGCTTCTTTGACATTATCATCCAAATAGTAATGTGTGCCTCAAACCATGCTGAAGTTCCTGAATAATTACATGAAAATATATTGCATAATCCTAGGCAGTTGGCTTTAAGGTACATTTCTCCCATGTTGTTTTTATGGCTAATTTCCATAAAGCTATACTCCAAGGCACACAGCACTTGTTATCTCATCCTTTCTTCCTATCCATCTCACTTCAAGGAATGATCCTAGTTTAATTTTCTGGTGTTTGGTAAAATGGTTAAGTCATGGTATATTCCTCTTTCATCTTTCTAAGCTGAAGATTTCTAAGCGTTTTCACCTCTGTGCCTGCTTCACTCACTGACTCTTTTGGTTGTTCTGCTTTGGCATAGAGCTGTAAAATAGATGGATTATGATCTACTGTGATTAAAACAAGAAAAGGTTAAATTCCTCTCTAACTGCATATTACTATGCTTCATAAAAAGAATTAGTTAATTGCTATCAAATTTGGAGGGATAATCAGTAGGGACTGATCTAAATTATAGAATATATAAGACACATAACATTCTCTTTTCTGTTTCCTGGGGTCCATCAGAGGATAGGCTTTCTCCTCCTACTAACCTCCTTGCCAAACTGAAATTAAAGCAAAAAGACAGGACTTTAAGTGTCCTTGTTGACAGATCATGCAGATTACAGGAAAACGTGTCATGGACAAAAGGGAAACACCAATAATTTCAAATTAATGAAATTAAATCCAAGTCAAAAGTAATAAATGCAGATACTGATGTTTTGGTGTTGATTCTCAAATACATAATCAAATCTATGCTGCCTTTAACAATTCTCCCAGGAACAATGTTATCAATCTACTGTTTTCCATAAAATCAGGATAACTTTCCCCCTTTAATTTTTAAAACTCTTTGGTTTGATGATCAATATTTGAAACAAGTAAGAAATTTGTGTAGGTCATAGCGACACTTGAATTATATGTCTATAGAGATATGTAAAATGACATCTGGATTTTTATTTCAATATTTTACCTTTCAATTTCATTTCATCATTCTATATAATTTCTTTGCTTTATAAATATATTGGCATTAAAATAAAAGGGATGTCTCACCTAGTTTGGAACTATAATGGACATAGAAGAATCTATTAAGTAAGAAATATTATCCTTTATGAAAGACATTATTAAGAATAAGAAATCATTAACTTTTGCTATTGAATCTAAATTAGATTCATAATTAATACACATTAAGGAAAATTTGTATCTATATAAAATCAAATTACATTGGAAAGATTTTAGCAACCAGAACTTAGGCCAGTAATTACTTGTCTTCAGAAAAACTCAATGATAATCATACTAACAGAAAAAACATCATCAAAGCAAAATATCAGAAGTGTCTGAGTCAATATATTTATCACCTTGTTATGTAGATATGATTTATAATCGTATATCATGGTGCGTGGATCCTGAGGTATGCAGAAACTAAGTAGTTTACTCTACATATTACACTCACTAATGGCAGATCAAGTATTTGAACCCAGACATTCTGGCTCCAGGTTTTGTTTTGTTTTGTTTTGGTACCAGGGATTGAACTCAAGGGTACTGGACCACTGAGCCACATCCCCAGCCCTATTTTGTGTTTTATGTAGAGACAGGGTCTCACTGAGTTGCTTAGCACCTCACTGTTGCTGAGGCTGGCTTTGAACTTGCGATTTTCCTGTCTCAGCCTCCCTAAGTGCTGGGATTATAGGCGTGCCTCACAGTGCCTGGCTCAGGTTTTGTATTTTTAACCATTACCTTATACCCAGTTCTCTGTAGAGCAAACACATTGTTCACAGAAAGAGTTGTGAGGCTTTACAATGTTTATTAAGGTACAGAAGTACTGGAGATGGGGGACAGAAATATACAGTAAGAAATTCTGATTTCCAATCATATAATTAATTAATATAGTAGATGAGAATAATTCTATAGATTAGTTTGACAGATACAATTTAAGTTCCTATTAATGCCAGAAATGAGGCTTAGATATGAAAAGTGATAGATATTTTTTAAATAATTTTTAAATTTGTTTTAATTAGTTATACAGGAGAATAGAATGCACTTTGATACATCATAGATAATGGATATAATTTCTCATTCTTCTGGTTATACATGATATAGAATCCCACTGGTCATATATGTACATAGGGTAATAATGATAGATGATTTTTAATAGTGTTTTTCATATTTACAATTTTTAAGCTGTAGAATACAAATCAACCAATTGGTAGAGTTTTTTTTTTATTATTATTGCAAATACAAAATTCTTTGTCTGTATTATTTCACATAATCCTGACATTCTGAGGGCAGAACCTGCCCTCTAAACCAGCAAATTATAACCTTTCCTACTATCTAGTTTCTGTCTCACACTGTATTACATATTCCTTAGGAGTTGGGACTAAGCCCTATACTTTTTACTCTGTCTTTAGTGTGGTTGGCCCTCCATAAACACCTGTTGTTTGAATTAATGAGTAAGACAACAAGAAAATGATTAATCATATTTCTATCTTGCACATATGAAAGAACCATGGAGTAGGAGGTAGGGAGGAAAGGGGGAAGTGCTGGGGAGTGATATTGGTCAAATTATATTGTTGTATTGTGTGCCTGTACAAATATGTTACAAATATGTAACAACAAACATGTCTATCGGGGCTGGGGTTATGGCGCAGTGGTAGCGTGCTCGCCTAGCATGCGTGAGGCACTGGGTTCGATCCTCAGCACCACATAAAAATAAAACAAAGATATTCTGTCCACTTACAACTAAATAAATAAATAAATAAATATTTAAAAAAACAAAAAAAAAAACCCATGTCCATCAATACGTACAACTACAATGCACCAATAAAAAATGTGGAAAATTTTAAAAATGACCAACCCATGTATATAAAATCATGAATGGTTCTCACAGATAAACTATTGAATGGGAAAGTCAAAGCCAAAATGAACTGTCTGATTTCATTTGTATACAGTACAAAGACAAGTGAACTGAATATATACTACTTAAACTCAGAAAAAAAAAAGTGTAGTAAATATTTTTTTCTAACATAAATGTCAAGTGACATTGTTGGAAAAAAAAAACTATGGGAAAACAGACTTTAATTCTCACAAGTATTTAAAATTACTGATTTAAAAACACTATCACTGACCTGAGATACATATAAATCCAGAAGAGAAAAAGGCTTCGTTGTATGAAGACAAATTATCAGTCTGGGCGTAGGCAGCATACAGGGACATGTGTGAGCAGGCACATTCCACGTAATCTGCAGTATCCTCAACCACTGTGCAAAATTGACCATCAGACAACCAGCTGGAACAAAACACAATAGTCACTATGCCTCTTCCGTCAGTACTTAAGATGTTGAAATGGCTTTTATAGAAAAAAGTACTTGGTGAGCTTAAATGTTCTTTACTTAAGACCTAAGCAGACCACGTTTTAAAGAAGGAACACTGGAGGGAACATTTTGTACAGGACGTGAGCCAACCAATTCCACAGGACACCTTAAGAAACAGTTTAAATACAACCACATCTGTCACAGCATTCCCAGTACCAAAGAAGCTGGTCATCCTGATAGAGTAGCACCAGTCCCTGCCTAACATAAGGCTGACACACTTCTCTCTATCACTCTAAAATTCCAACAGTTAACATAGCCATATTATGTGTAGTTCTTGCCCTTCTATGATTTCATAATTTCGTGTATTTTGAACCACATAATTTACTTGTATGCTTTTCTAAGATTCTTTCCTCATCTTTTTTTTCTTTTTAAATTCTGTAGCCAGTTGTACATGTTTTCTAAGGTACTTCAAATGCTTCCCTCTATAAATTTTGGCTCATTTTTCATTCCCCAGAGATTACAGGTTTATGCCCCCTTCCCTTTTAGTGTATTTTGAGTCCATTACTTTTCTAAGGACACACAACTTCATAACACAAACTGCAGATTTGAGCTTGAAACCTTCATTTCTAATTATACATTGAAGACTGAAGACTATGTAATGATGCTCCTTGACCTATGATGGGGTTAACTCCTGACAAACCCATCATAAGTCTGAAGTATTATAAGCCAAAACTCCATTTAACATATCCAACCTACTGCATATCATAGCTTAGCAACACAGTGCACCATGGAGTTGTGGTTGTTCACCCTCATGATCTTGCAGCTGACCAGGAGCTGTAGCTGAGTGCTGCTGCTCAACATCATCAGACAGTATCATGCCACATACAATTAGTATGGAAAAAAAAACAAAATTCAAAATTTGAGTATAAATTCTACTGAATGTGTATCACTTCTGCACCATTCTAAAATAGAAAACTACTAAGTTGAGCTGTCTTAAGTCAGGGACCATCAGCATTAGGTTTAAGATATACCATCAGGCATTAGAAATTTCACTTCAAAATGTTTTTTCACAGAATAAAAAAAAAAACTAACCAAAATCTCTGTGTTTTAGCAGACAATTTTGTGTCCAACAAAGATATTAAACCCAGTTATAATGTGGGTGAAACTCAATAATAAACAACCCAATGACTGGCATGGACCCTAGATCTTCTCAGCCAGTATTGCTTGGCCCTGCAGCATTGACTGAGATCTGAGTGATAGTAACTACTCAGAAACTTGAGACCTCAGGCCAAGGAGAAAAGAAAGAATTGCTTTCTTCTTCACATTCCTATACCCGGCTTTAATCCTAAAATATATTCCAACACTTTTGGACTAGAATCATAAATCCTGCTATTCCCTCTAAACCTAGAGCATCAGCTCCTGAACCATAAACCCCAGTGGAAGGAAGACAAAAAAAAAAAAAAAAAAAAAAAAGAATTTCCTTTCCTTCCCAACAAACTAACTAATGACATCAGAAAAGTTATCTGAATTGAGCAGAACTCATGTCACAACCTATGCAAGGATCGATAATAAAGAAATAAGTAATGTGCTACACAATTAAATCACTTGGCTGCGCTTGCCATCTGAATGATGCTAGATCATTCCATATATTGCTCTGTCTTATTTATTGTAGAGATTATTCTGCAGTGTTAGTTCACTGGATGCTACCTCTATACCCAGTTCAAAAAATCAGGTTTAATGGTGCTGGAATGTGGAAGGACTAGATTCTAATCTTAAAAAGTTATTAATAAGTACCTTGCTGTAGTCCAATTCCAAAGGAGACAGAGAGCTGTCCGAGGAACAATTCTAGGCTCAGCAGCATAAATCCTGTAGAGAACTTCATTGTTGTTAGTCAGGAGTTGTGAACTCTGACCTTTCAAACTCAAGGATAATACCTGTAATATCAAAAGGAACAGAAAATTCAATGACATTTTCCAATCAATGTTAAGACTGAATTGCCCACACTGAACTATATTTTATTTTCCTAATAACTACAGTCATCTGTTTTCTTCCAGTATCAATAGTTTACTAATCAATGCAGGATATCTGACCTGTCTTCCATTCTAGCTCTGCTTCATTCATTCAATGGTATTCAGCTAACAGCACTCACTTTAATTATAACTGGCCAATGTCATCAAGAGTGAGGTATATAATTGGATATTATATTACAGTAAGCCATATTTTGTTATTTTCCATATATATATGATATATATATCATATATAACTCATATTAAGTAAAATAACTCACTAAAACAGGAAGGAAACATTTCCAACTATTTTTAAATCTAAGCATTCTATAAATTGTTCATAAAGATGAAAGCCTTCTTATATTAATTCACCACATAGCATCTGCCAAAACTCTAATCAAGCAATGTAATCTGATCAGATGTCTGCTAATGAAAACATGAGATTCTAACCACATAATTTTTGAAATGATAGATTACCTTGTTTTTCAGGGCAGGAAGATTGTTTGCAGCTACAAACCATTGCTGACTGCTATACTCTGTGAACTGGACTAATTTACATGTACTTTTTCCAGACATTATTTGTACATCTGAGACATCCAATAACGTCTCTGGAATTCTAATATAATCACCTTCCTTTCCTTCAAACTTGTGCCCATTGATTTGCTGAGGATACCAGTGAAGAGCCAGTATTGACAAGTATGGGCAACTGTCAAGGATGGTTTTGCTTCTGCAAGAGAAAAACAGAGTCTGCTAAAATGGCAAGTATTTACATCTATATATCCACTTATATTTGTTAAAATGCATTACATTGAGATTCTGCTCTTTATGCCCAGAAGCACTGGGTACTGTTTTCAGTTCCTTTATGGTTAAATGTTATGATTTTTTCCACAGAACTTTCCAAATTCTCTTGACTGATCCTCCCTGTAACCTAAAACAAGGGTTTTCGAAAGCTTTTTAATGGATGTTAACATACAATCTGTGGCTATAAAATGCACTTTTCTGTGTTTTTCACATAGGTATTGATGTAATAGGATGAGGAAAGGGTGTCCCCACTAAACAGATGCACTGTTTTATGTCAGAACATCATAAACCTTAGTTATAAAGAGCCATGTTTTCACCTAGAATGTACCTCGTGTCTTTCTAATCCATCAGGGCATCCGAGCTAATTTAACTGGTAAGAAAAACTGCTCTGAAGAGTGAATGGGTTTTATTCATTTAACAGGTCAGATTTGAAGATCATCTCCTAGACATAAGAAGATCCTGTGTGCAATGTAATTGCTTTCAAACCTTCATATGTGTCAAAATCACTTGGAATTAGGCTTAAAGTACAGCTATCTAGTTTATACCCAGACTTACTAACTCAAAAATCTTACAAGAGAGGCTGGCAGTTCTAGCAATCTATATTTTTAGCCAGTCACCCAGAGAATCTGTTGCAACCTGTGAACCCATTATCATTGCAAACAATAAAGAGAAACAAAACTAAATCAGATCTGAACATGCCTTAAAAGTCACAGAGAACATCAGGTCATTAGTTATAAGATTTATGCATTAAATGTTAAAAGTTACATGGATCACAACAGATCTAAGTATATATAATTAGACAATTGATCTAAATGATATCTTGCCAGGACAACCTAAGCTGGGAAATGGAGCAGAGAATTTTAAATGAAAGATTTGAAAAACAAAAGAAAAGAGTAAAGGATAATTTTTTCCTCTAACTCTAAAAAAACTCTTTTCCACAGCTTTAATGATCACAATTGAATCTATGTCTTCAAATATCTATACCTAACCCACCCATTTATCCAGGGCTCTAGGTTCTGGTGTCAAGTGTCTTATGAAAACACTTCAATTTGCATGGGCCACACATGCCTCCCCAACAGCTTGCCAAAAATCCAATACAGTCTGCCCACTCAGCCTCCCAAATCATCATTGGTGACTCCCCACCTAATAGCTGGTGGGGAGAACCAGAACCCCTGACCAGGCCACAAAGCAGCTAAGACCCATGAAATCCACCCCCCTAGCTGCACAGACACATTTTAGTCCCTCTACCTGCAATCTACTGAGATTCTAACCAGTCATCACCACCATAGATTCTGCTGTCTTGGCAAACCAACACTTTATCACAATGACTCTACCCACCCTTGATACAAACCAACCCTTCCTGGCCTCCTATATCGATGCCCTTCAAATACACTCACCTTGGTCAATCCCACAATCCACTTTACACCTAGACTGAAATGTGTCAGGGGGACACATTAATATGTTGATTGGTTGTTAATATGTTGATTGGCACCCCTGCTAATTCACTGTGACCAACCTCAGTGGGACCCTAAATGCCAGTTGGCATTGGTTTTATTTGGTTTTCAAGTGATTGTTCTGCATTCCATCATTTTCCACATTATCCTTGCTCAATTCCCAAACCCTTCACTCTTAGCAGATGCCCTTGATATTGCTTAAGACAATATATAGATAATGCATAATAGTATGTTTATCTTTGTCTTTGTAGTTACTTAAGCAAAACAATTCTGATCTCTCTCATTTTCTATGTTTAATTAATTTGAGCATTCATCTTCACTTAACTGAACAGTTATCCCCTATGTAGTCTTCCCCTTCCTTCTACTGGGGATTGCACCCAGGGGCACTCTACCACTGAGTTATGCCCTCTTTCCTTTTAATTTCTTTTTATTTTTTATATTGAGAAAGTGTCTCACGAAGTTGCCCAGGTTTGACTGGAACCTGCCATCCTCCTACCTCAGCCTCACGAGTCACTGGAATTAACCAGGTATGTCCCTGCACCCACCTAGTCTCCCTATTACTTGCTTTCTCTATTTGATTTTAACACCCTCTTCAAGGAGCTTCTAAAACCCAAGAGTCTCATCTCTCTCTCTCTCTCTGTCTCTCTGTTTCTCTCTCTCTCTCTCTCTATCTCTCTCTCTCTCTCTCTCTCTCTCTCACACACACACACACACACACACACACACACACACAGGAAAACATTCTGTGGCTTAAGTGGGAACTTACTTGAAACAAATAAACAATCCATGTCAGAGATTTCTGAAGACAGAATTAAGACATTTACAAAGGCACTAAGAAGTAACTGCTAATCATTGGTCTCAGATGGGCATTTAGGAGCAGCGGTGAAAAGAGGCACCTATGAAGTTATTGATCCCTTGCTGATTTTTCAAAGAAAACCTCAAATGCTGGGACTCAAGGTTAAAAGAAGAGTACAGGGGAAGGGGATGTTGGTTCTTTGTCTTAACTTCATTACCCACTGGCACTGATGTGGAATGAAAGTCTGGGCACTTAGGACACATGAGGTTGGGAGGGAGTTGTTATAAAGCAGGGATGTAGGGTCCAGTAGTAGCCCTGGAAGTGAGTCTATGCCTCACCATGGACTACTGACTTTGGCAGCTGTGCAAAAACCCTAGTTTCTGTATCTGTAAATGGAAATAATAAAAGCCGTAATTCTAATGTGGAACAGATACTTTTGAAAAGATCTTATGTAAGGATAAAAAAATATGAAATTGACCAAATTATCCTATATGAATATATCATAGTGAATACCAACTATATGTGTACCTCTTAAGCACCAATGAAAAAATAAATAAATAAAAAGAAGACCAGTATAGTAGAGGAAGAAAAGTGCGAGGAGGGAAGAGGGGAGGAGTACTGGGGACTGAAATGGAGCAAATTGTCCATGCATGTATGACTATGTCAAAATAAACCCTACTATTACGTATGTATAATTACAATGCACTAATAAAAACATTGAAAAGAAGTATACTAAAGTAAATATACATATATATATATATAAAACTTATTAATGAGGGTCAAGTTGAACCATATAAAATTTTCAACATTATACAATATTATAATGTTTTTCTCTACAAAAATTCACTCATTCTTCAATGTAATACTATGTCAAGACTAGAGCAGAGGTACAGTTAAGATCACTTATGTTATTTTATATCTTGCTCTCTCTAGTAACCTTTTTATGTCTGTATTAACCACCTCTTTTAACTTTGCATCTCTTTTTTTTTAAATTTTTTTAGTTGTAGATGGACACAATATCTTTATTTATTTTTATGTGGTGCTGAGGATCGAACCCAGTGCCTCACGCATGCGAGGCAAGCACTCTACCACTGATCTACAATCCCAGCCCCAACTTTGCATCTCTTGAGACTTAAAACTAACAATAAAAGTTTTACACATTCAACTGATTTTTTAACCTGCCAGAGTTCATAAAGGGCCCTATAAATATGAAGATGATTTAAATTATTATATGAGTTTTTGAATGTAGTCTTTAAAGTGTCTCTAAATTGCAATGTAATATACACTGATGACAGCATTGATGACATTGATGACAGCATTGAGAATAATAAAATTTATAAAACATAAACCCAGTCTAAAACAGATACCACTCATTAAATAATGGTTACTGTTTTTTATTCTTTTTAGTTACATACAACACCAGGATATACCCTAACATAATCACAAAAGCATGGAACAGAACCTGCTCCAATTCAGTCCCCAGCTCTCCCCACCCCTGCTCCCTCCACTCAACCAATCTCTTTTTAATCTATTTAGAGTTTACTTTTTTTTTTGTAATTAGCATTCTGTGGATACACCCAGTGCCAGACACCACCATGCCACACCCATGCATGCTCATACAAAACCTCAGTCACATTCATTACACTATTCTTCCCTTTTCCCATCCCTTCTTCCTCCTTCTTTATTCTCTTCATGTACTCTAGTGATATCTCCTCTATTTTGATGAAATTCCCTGTCCCTTTTTCCCTTTATCTTTCTTTCTCTCTTTCTCTTTTTATCCCTTCTCCCTTATTTTCAATTAGCTTCCACATATCAGAGAACACATTCAACTCTTGACTTTCTGAGTCTGGTTTATTTCACTTAGCATGATAGTCTCCAGTTACATCCATTTACCAGCAAACACCATAATTTCATTCTTCTTTATGGCTGAGTATTGAGTATATATCCACAATTGTGTATATATACCACTCCACTGTGCACATATATCACTTTTTCTTTATCCATTCATCTATTGATTGGTTCCATAGCTTGACTACTGTGAGCCGTGCTCCTGTAAATATTGATGTGGCTGCCATTGCTATAGTATGCTGATTTTAAATCTTTTGGATATATACTGAGGAGTGGGAAAGCTGGGTCACATGGTGGTTCAATTCTTAGTTGTGCAAGGAATCTCCATACTGCTTTCCAGCGTGGTTGCACCAATTTTCAGTCTCACCAGCAATGTATGAGTGTGCCTTTTCCTCCACATCCTCGCAAACGCTTATTATAATTTATTCTCGATAATTGCCATTCTGACTGGAATAAGATGAAATTTCAGTGTAGTTTTGATTTGCATTTCCCTACTTGCTAAAGATGTTGAACATTTTTTTCATTTATTTGTTGACCATTTGTATTTCTTCTTTTGAGAAGTGTCTGTTTAGTTCTTTTGCCCATTTATTAATTGGGTTATTTGGATTTTTGGTGTTAAGGTTTTTGAGTTCTTTGCATATTCTGGATATTAGTGCCCTGAGGAGCAGGTGGAAAAGATCTTCTTCCATTTTGTAAGCTCTCTTCATGCTCTTGTTTCCTTTGCATACAGAAAGAAGCTTTTTAATTTGAAGCCATCCCACTTATTGATATTTTAATATTATTTTTTGTACTTTAGGAGTCTTATTAAGGAAGTCTGTTCCTGTGCCAACATTTTCTTCTAGCAGGTGCAGGGTTTCTGGTCTAATTCCTAGTTCTTTGATTCACTTTGAGTTGATTTTTGTGCAGGGTGAGAGATAAGGGTCTAGACTCATTTTTCTATATATAGATTTCCAGTTTTTCCAGCACTATTTGTTAAAAGGGCTATCTTTTCGGGGGTGGGATTGTAGCTCAGTGGTAGAGTGCTTGCCTTGCATGCGTGAGGCCCTGGGTTCGATCCTCAGCACCACATACAAAGCAATAAAATAAAGACATTGTGTCCATCCATCTACAACTAAAAAAAAAAAAAAAATTAAAAAAAAAAAAAAAAGGCTATCTTTTCTCCAACATATGTTTTGGCACCTTTTTAAAAAAATTTTTTTTAGTTGTCAATTGTCTTTATTTTATTTATTTATATGTGGTACTGAGAATCAAATTCAGTGCTCACACATGCTAGGCAAGTACTCTACCACTGAGCCACAACCCCAGCCCAGCACCTTTGTCTAGTATCAGAAAACTATATTTATGTTGATTTGTCTCTATGTCTCTACTCTACTCCATTGGTCTTCATGCTTGTTTTGGTGCCAGTGCCATGCTGTATTTGTTACTATACCTCTGTACTAAACCTCTAGATCCTATTTTCTCTGTGAAAATCAAGTTGAACTTCAATTTCCAGCCATGTTCTATCAACAGCCACTTTTATGTTATCTAATAGAAATAAAACATTTTTATGTCTCTGAACTGTAATGATCTAATTTACCTTATAAATACAATTTATACCATGGTGCCTGAAAAATATTAATATATGGCTACAAAATTATTCATATAATTAATAATAAATATGCACCATATTTTATTTTTTCCTTCTCCTCTGGCTAGCTTCCTACCATGACACTCCAGCCTGATGTTCAACAATACTCTGAGAGCTGTCTCACAAGTATACCTTTGGGGGCTGGGATTGTAGCTCAGCGGTAGAGCGCTTGCCTCGCATGCGTGAGGCCCTGGGTTCGATCCTCAGCACCACATACGAAGCAACAAAATAAAGACATTGTGTCCATCTACAACTAAAAAATATTAAAAAAAAAAAAAAAACAAAAAACAAGTATACCTTTGGGCAGCACAAGTAGCAGCACATCAAAACACTCCTAGGGCTGAGGCTATAGGTCAATGGTAGAGTGCTTGCCTCACACGTCTGAGGCACTGGGTTCAATCCTCAGTACCACATAAAAATAAAATTAATAAACAAAGATATTTTAAAAATACTCCTAAAGTTTGGAATCAGCTTCCCTTTTTTTTTTTTTTCCTTTTTGGTCCTGTTCAGTATGTATCTTCTATTCATTGAATAAATAAAAGTAGGCAACATGGCTTTTTTACAACTTTCAAAAACACTTTGAAATAATAAGACTATATTGCTAATAGCACTCATTCATTTTTCTTCATTCAACATGTACACTTTTTGCAAACAACTAGCTTAATTTGCGCAACACATACAATGCATTGGCCAAATAATTTTGAGTTAGATCATGTCAATGCCAATTTACATCACATGTTGTTTGGTAAACAGTGAAGAAATGCATGTAAGGGACTACTGATGTATTAGAAGATTCTTACTTTTCACCAGGAGAGCCACAGGTAACATCAGTCAGCAGAGAAAAGGCAAAATCCTCGGTTACTTCAGTGAAGTGGCTGAATCCTCTTGTATCCTTGCGCTTTGGGTTAACAAGAGCACAAAGAATCTCATAGAAAAGAGTTCTGCTTTTGATACTGAAAACTTGATTTTTTCCTTCAGCAGTTATCTGGGAAAAAATCCAAGTATGAAAAGATATATTAAAAAATAAATTTCTTAAATTATATGTCATCTACATATTACATATGGTCTTTATTAACAGTTGTTAACATTAAAAACAAACATGAACTTATGAAGAATTTAAGAGAAATTGGCACCAAAATTTTATTTCAAACACATCCATTTGCACTTTAAAATGCAAAGATAATCATTTATTTTAAAAAAGAGGTAATAGCCAAAATATTTTCTATTTAATCTTTAAAAGCCTAAATGGTCACATGAGTTACTTAACTACAATAGTTAACCCAGTGAATTAAAACTAGTCCTATTTTTACACCAACCCCAAGAACTTTACATTCTTTTGACTATCCTATAAAGAAATAAATGCCTAGAGAATATTTGTTTGTATGGAAGTAGGATTATTTTTGTGTTTTTCAATGAACAGAAGCCACCATATATCATTAAATTCTAAACACCAAATGAGGAAATTATTTTCAACCAATAGTAAGTACTCAAGATCACCTGGTATGCTTGTCTTTTTCAGAAAGTATGACCTTTCCTACCTTAGAGGACTGGGTTATTCATTATTGAGGAATAAAGAAAACGGGGAAAATCACCTTCATGGTTTTTCCTTGCCAGAATGACAGAGCCCACATCTTAACTGAATACCTAAGCAATGGTGTGAAGCCACTGACTTATTTCATTCTATTTTAATATAACTGATAAGTTCCTATTAATTCTTCAAACTCCAAATAATCACTTTATCTATATCCTTCCTACATTATGCTCCACCTGCCAACACACATTATAACTCTTTGCAACATGCACATAAACTTATTTTAACCTAGAAATGATTATCTGTTTCTCTTGCTAGAGGAGCTCATGAGGAAGTTCTCCATAATTTTTTATAACTTTGTGATTAAGTAATATGCCAAACTCAGAGAACTCAAGATCTGAATTTAGAGTAGCCATCTCAAAGGTAGGAAGGAAGAGTGGAGAATAATCCACAGGGGAAATATGATAAAAAGTACAGAATAACAATTTAACAATGAGGAAATTACAGAGAAAGACGCAAGAACAGCTGATTGGATACTGAAACAAGCAAACTGGACATAACAAATGGAAAGTAAGCTCAAGAAACTCTCCTAGAATTCAAAGAAAACATAACAGGCAAGTAGGACAAATCCCTCAGACATAAGCATATGAAAGAGCAGATAGAGAAAAAAATCATAGTTCTTTTTTTAAAATATTTTTTTAGTTGTAGATGAACACAATATCTTTATTTATTTATTTTTATGTGGTGCTGAGGATCGAACCCAGTGCCTCACACATGCAAGGCAAGCGCTTTACCACTGAGCTACAATCCCAGCCCTCATAGTTCCTTAATAAGCTAAAGAGACACTCCTGTCTAAAAGTAAAGAGATTGCTTTCAATCAGAGGAAATTAGGAAAACAAACAACACCAGACATATCTGGGTGATGATTTTTTTAAGTATTAAATTTTTTTTTCCAATTTTTAAAAAATCATATTAGAATCAGAAAAAAAAATAGTAACAGAGAAACAAAAAATTCAATCTGATATCAGGCATTTCTGAAAAGGAAATGCCAGAAGCCAGTAGAGACACAGGTACATAACTTTAAGAACTAAAAGGTATGATCCAAAATTCCTAGAGCTTTTCAAACTTTTATCCATGTTCAAGGGAAACAGTTTCTTTTTATAGAGTACACAAAATAAAACAAAAAGGCCATTTCTACAACACTTGGTTAATGGGGGCACTTCTTCGTTCTCAGGACTTTATTAACTTCTCTAATCTTCACAAGAATCCTCTGAGGAAAGTCCTACTGTGGTTTTTGTTTTGTTACCAGGGAGAGAAACAGAGGCAGAAAGAAGATAACTAATTCATCCAGGGCATAGGGTTGGTGACTAACCAAACCCAGGAAGTGTTCCTGACAGCCACCTACACTAACTCCTAACACCCCCACACACGTGTGGAAAAATTCAGCTCACAGACATGTTGTTAAAATCATTGCAAATATAAAATACAAAACCAGTCAGTAAAACACAGATTGGAATCTAAATAAGTACCATTATAAAATAAATCACATATACAAATAATTCTGGAATAAAATGCATAATATTAAAAATGTGTGTGATAAAAATAAAAAGTCTGGGTTTTTAAGGCCATTTACATAAACAACAACAAAAGAAACACCCAAATTATAGAAAATGGCTTACAAACAAGCAGAAGACCTGAAACAGCCATGGGAAAAAATTAAAAACCCGCCAGGGTAAAAACTAAAGAGACAACCTCTAGAAATGGGAGATGGTCTATCAGACTTCCACAAAAAAATTATTCCTGTGTTCTTTCAAATTTTCCAAAACACAAAAATAGACCACCTGACTCATTTTTACTAACATTCAATAGGCAGAAAAACTAAGTATGATAAATTTAAAAATTGTAATATCAAATACAGCAGGATTTTCAAAGACTGATATTGTCATTAAGGCAGCTGAGAGCTTTTAAAATTATTTTATTGTACCATGCATGGGAAAATCAGAAGCCAGAATATCATGTCATAGCAAAAATATGCCCAAACCCACTGCTGGATTTTATCCAGAAAGTCTCCATATGAATCATTTAAAGCTATTGCTTTGTTTCTTTCTTCCTTTTTCTTTTTTTTTTTGGCTATTGCTGTTTTTATGACAATTTTGTATCATGTGAATATAAGTAAGTAACACTTCTACTGTGTGTGATCCTATCTAAGATTTATTGAGATTTTAGTAAAAACAAACATGTAGAGCAGGTTATATTTCAAAGAACTTAGAAATTTATAAATACTAAATAGTTTTACCTACAACACAAGATTTTATGGAACAAAGTCCTATCCAGCCCTGGCAATTCTAATCTGTACTTCAAAAGCTGAGTGAGGCTGAAGTGTATATTAGTTCAATATAGTATATATGAAAGGTTACCAGATGAAGTATAACTGACTCTTTGAATTTCGTATGAGCAAAAAATAACTTGTTGCTATAAATATGTCCCAAGAAAGTATTTTATGTTGTATTTATGCTCAAAATTTAGTTGTTTATCTGAAATTCAAACTTAACTGGGCATCCTTTGTTTTTATTGGCTAAATTTTACAACCTTATCTACATGTGATTATGTACATCTTCAGTGCTTTTTCATTATTCTTTTAGTGCTAGTCTAAAACATGAAATATTTATTTTGGGGCACACAGTCATGCATAACTTAACAAGGGAGAAATGTTTTGGCAAAAGCATTGTGGGCAATTCTGTCATCTTGTGAATATCACAGAGTACTTACTACCTGGTATAGCCTCTACACATGTAGGATACATGGTTTAGCCAACTGCTCTCAAGCTACAAATCTGTACAGAACGTTAACTGTACTTAAAACTGTAGATGACACATGGTAGTATTTGAATATATAAACATAGAAAAGCTACAGCAAAAATACTAATGATAGGAATTTTTCAGCTCCATTATAATCCATTAGGGGAACACCATTGTACATCTGGTTCGTTGTTGACCAAAATGTTTTTGTGTGGTACATGGCTATATTTTATCAATACACCAGAATTTATTTAACCAGGCCCCCCTCAATGACAATTGGTTCTTTTTCAATTTTTGTTATTACAATAAGTAATACTGAAATAAGGATTCTTGCCATACATGGTATTTGAAGAAATGTTTCCCCACCCATTTGTTCTGCTTGAATACAACACCCATTAAGTATTCACTTAGAACAAGCTTTAAAGATTATAACCCAAGGGGGCTGGGGCTGTAGCTCAGTGGTAGAGCGCTAGCCTAGCATGCATGAGGCCCTGGGTTCGATCCTCAGCACCACATATAAATAATAAATGAATAAAATAAAGATCCATCAACAACTAAAAAATATTTTTAAAAAAAAGATTATAACCCAAGAATTTCAGCGTTACCCAAACTTTTATCCATATTAAAAGGAAATAGAGGGGCTGGGGTTGTGGCTCAGTGGTAAAGCGCTTGCCTAGCATGCATGAGGCACTGGGTTCGCTCCCCAATACCACATAAAAAAAACTAAATAAACAAAAAAAAGTATTGTGTCCATTCATAACTAAAAAAATATTTTAAAAAAAGGAAATAGAAAGTTTTTTGCTAAAGCACATGAATAATCAAAAAGAAACAAGATGTATTATTTGACAGCTACTGAAATCAGTGTTGATTCTTGACCACTAGTATATAACCATCTTACATAACAGGGAAAAAAAAGCAACAGAATTCCCTTATATTTTCTCCAAAACGTTTGATAGGAAGTTTTCTACCCTACAATGTTCTTATGCATGCTTTTCCTTGTCTTGGCCAAAATCAACTTGCCAACATTCCATGCCATTTTATCATTAGAAAATTTAAGTAACATTATTTTCTGGAGTGAAATTTTATCTTTAAAATGTTCTCTGTGTGAAGTAGCAACCACTTCTCTGCCTTAAAGGCTGCTTGGCATGCTCCCCTCTTCTATACATAAGAATTTTCTTTTTTATACTTTAAGCCTTATATTTTAAGAAATATCATAGAAAGTAGAATAGGCATGATATTCTAAAACTCCACTGTAAACATTTTAAATATTTAAAGGTTGCCATGTTAGAAATATAGTATTAATAAATTCACATGTATATAATCAAAACTTTTTATTATTGTATGTAAATGTGTTACTATGAAATATCTTGGTATGAACCCACACCCACATTCCCCTAAGTGCTTTCCTCTAGTGTTAGCTCTTTTTAGTTATCTGTTTTCATGTATCTCCTTAGGCTCTTGTCTCTCTATTTAACTCCGTCATTTGGAGAAGTATAAATAAACAAATGAGTTTAAACAAAACCTTGTTAGTCCAAGTCCAGGCCAAATTGAATGCCTGAAGTTTTCTGGCCATCCTGTATTTTTTCTTTTTCTGTGAAAGTTTTCAGTGCCCAAGAGGAACAGAGAACAAGCAGTGGCATTTAACCTGAAAGCACCATGCAGATGATAATCTACTCTAAGTCCTCTTTTTATGAATGCAAAACCCAGAGGATCAAATGCCAAAGACAACTGAACAGTTTCTGGAGAATCAGAAAGAGCATCCTTTGTTTTTATTGGCTAAATTTTACAACCTTATCTATATGTGATTATCAGCTTCTAGCATCTGCTCTGCCTTTTCAGACTTTGGACTGTCCTTTCTGCTGCATGAGATTATGCATCAATCCCCAAGTTGAACATTTAGGGTATCAAACAGGCATCTCTCATATCCAAACAAAAGCCCAGTGTCAGGTATGATGAATTCCACTCATATTTAGAAGTTCAGCTTTATCACAATTCCATGGTATGTGATATTATAACAGAATGTGACTTTTGTTTTGGTTTTCTAATTTTTCCAGTTTTATTAAACCAAGTGTTTCCATTGGCAAGGTGTTCTTACCTTTTCTATTAGATGTAGCACAGCACTGAGTTGTTCGTCAGTGTTCTCTGTGGCTACATTTATGTTGATGTTGTGGAGCACTTTGTTAAGAATGTCTTCATCAAGGGGCTGGTGTAGCTGATCTGCAAGGCCCCAAATCACTTGTGACTCTGCATCAGAGACAAGAGTGATGTTGGCAGTGCCATATGCTTTATCAATTCTGGCACCACCTTTTGAGTCCAAAAGCACAATCTGAAAGCGTTTAGGAAATGGACTTGAAGACCCTGTCTCCGGCGTTAGGATGACATCCAACAAGGTGTTGCTCTGGCCAGGTTCAAAGACCAACGTGCCTTCAGTTATCACAAAATCCTTTCCAGAAACAGCTGGAGATATGAGAGTACGACCAATTGTTTCAGCACTCCTCAACTCCTGCAAATGAAACAATAATATATAAGTAAAACTATAATGTCTTTGAACTTGCCATAAGAAGATTCTTATTTCTTAAAAAAAAATCTGTTTTTGTTAAGTAAATTGATGGGCAATAACAAAAGTGCCACTAGATAAGTTAGAAAAAACACACATAATACAGTGATGGGGTTTGGACAGATAGGCTCTTTTGAATTACTGGATCAAGGAAGAGAGCTAGAAAAGAAATGTCACTTTTTCCTCATAAATTTCTCCCAGGGTGGGAGTCGTGCTTTAGCTTGCACATGCTGAAAAACATTAAGTAAGAAGGAAAAGAAGGAATATTTACAGTTTCATTCCTACTTAGAAATTTGGGGAGGAGGTAAAGTAGAGAGGATAAGGAGGAGGCAGAGAGAAGGAAGGAGAAAGAAGAAGAAACTGGTCTCTTGCTCACACTTAGATACAGGAATGTGCTATAAGGAAGGTCCTAAATGCATACACCTCTGAAATTTTCAGTATGGTTATTTTAAAAAAGTATTCAGAAAGGAAAGCATGAATACTTAGTCAAGGAAGAACAAAAGGAATCCACATTTATTTACAACTGAGCCAACAACTATGAAACTCCTAGTACAGCCCAGGGTGGCATACTATAGATACAGAATTAAAGAGCAGGTCACTCATAGAAACTATTATCTAGCACAGACTACAACATAAGGGTTATAGAATTAATTATCTATTAATACATGGTGATTTATGAAGAAAAATAAGACAAAGTAAGGGAAGACAAGGCAATTGTAAGGGCATAATTTTAGACAATGCTGGTTATGGAAGCTCTTGAGGTGATATTTAGAGACCTCAGTGAAGTAAAGAAATAGGCTACATGATGATCTCAGCAGAAATATTCTAGATCTCAGGAGAAATATTCTAGGCAGGAAGAAGAGCAATAACAAAGTCCCTGAAGTGAGAACCATCTTAGTATATAAGGGAAGGAATCAGAAGGTTAGTGTGACTGAAAGCTCAAATGAGAGAGGTGGAAGAGGTCAGTGGGGTGGGCACATGGTTGGAAACATCACATACAAGCCATACAAGAGAGTGGCCCACTTTATTCAATATTTTCATAATTGTTCTGGCTATTGTCTATATTATGCTATTAGCAGTAAATAAGCACAGAGGCAGGAAGAAGGGACAAGTTTTTACAATAGTTCATGCAAGAAAGGGTGGTAACTTGATTTAGAGTCACAGGAGTGGAAAGAATCGAAGTACTCAGATTGGGAATGTATTTTGAATGTAGAGTTAAGAGGGCTTTATGATGAATTCAGTGTTGGGTGAAAGGAAAAGGAGAACTGAGGATAAAGTCTAGTAGTTGTCTTTGAAGAATGAGTAACTGGATAAATGATGGAAAGCTAGGGGAAATATTGTTGAAGGAGATATCAAAAGTCATTTATCACACATATTAAGTCTAAGATGCCTCAGACACTCAAGTGAAGATGTCAAGTAAGAACAATTAGATACACAAGTCTGGATGAGGGGAGACAACTGATAAAAATTTGGGAGTCCTCAGCTCACAGGTTACACTTAAAGAAATAGGTCTACATTGTCTAGCCCGGAGAATGAATCTGGGTAGACCCCAACAGGCATTATCCAGATGGCCTACACTGACATCAGGAAGGAGCTCCCAGTGAGGTAAATGTTAACAGCAGGAAAGTACCATGATCCAGGAGCCTAAAGGGGAAGAGTATGCTTCAGGAGGAGGAAGTAATCAACTGTTTCAAAAATTGAACAATCAATGAAGACACAGTCTTAAAAAACATCTGCAAAACAATGATAGAACAAAAACCTTACTGAAGGAAACTACTCAAAAGCTTATTGCCTTTTATATTCTAAATGCATGTACTTTTAACGGTTACACTAATATATACATTTAATTCTAAATAACAAAAATCAGAATATGTTGGATGGGTATTTGCCAGACATATTGTTGAATAAAATAAGGACGCCTCAGACCAACACCCCTCAGAACAACACAATTGCAAGAATTTCATTTGCATAACTTCCTAAACAGGTAGACCCAAACAACATATGGTGGTTGGTAAAACTACAAGTAAAAGCAAGGGAATAATTAAATATGAAATTCAGAATAGAGGTTATCTGGACAATGAGCAGAGTCAAGAAAAAAGCAAGATGGCATCAGAGAGGGGTTCATGGCCTTTGATTTTAAATTCCTGGTAAAGCTAGATTTCTCACAGAAGTGGTGGTGTTTGATTTATGAACTGCATACGTAAATTTTGTCCACTATTTTCTGGTAGGATTTGTTTCATAATTCAAATATTTAAAGGAAATGAAAAAAATCAATATGTTCTTATGTTTATAAAAATGTGACACAATCAAACCAGCAGTATGCTATTGGAAAGTCAATATAGAAACAGTCTTTGAATAAACAGGCAATGTAAGAATAAGAAGTAAAATCACAGTCTTTCTTGAATTTGTGTGGTCTGTACTACTATACAAATATATAAATGATTAACACCTAGAGTTTGTTTTCAAGTTTTCCTTAGCTATAGGCTTATTTACTTGAAGCATAATTAGAATGGGTGATTTTTTCATTATTTCAAGTACTGAGGACGGAAAATTCCTTCTTAACTTCATATCTCCAAGACTTAGATATCAGAGAGTTTATGCTGTCTGTGATATTTATATATATGGGAATGCTGACCTAACAAAGGATATGAATGTTATAGTGACAGTTCTAACTTCATTAATCTCTCCAAAGCAAAGTGAAAATCATTATCATCATAACAAAATAGTAACTTAGTTCATAATTGTTTTCTCATTTTTGCCAGTTCCTGGAAAATAGAATTATAGAGCTTTATCTTCTAGCAATATGCCTAAACTTCAGAAAGAAAGGCAGAAGCGACAAAGCAACAGGAAAATAACACCAGAGAGGTAAAATTATTTCTGATTTTTGAAAATCATACTTGTTACTCTGCAATAATTGTAGATTAAGATGCAGTTGTAAGAACAATAAAAAGAAATTTCTTGCACCCTTTACTTAGTATCCCTTATTGATGGCATCTTGCATAAATACAATATAAATCATGACCAGGTTACTGGTATCAATACAGACAAGATACCCAAACATTTTTTTCTTTTTCTTTTTGGTACCAAGGATTGAACCCAGGGGTGCTTAACCACTGAACAACATTCCCAACCCTCTTAATTTTTTATTTTGAAATAGGGTCTTACTAAATTGCTGAGGCTGGCTTTGAACTTATGATCCTCCTGCCTCAGCCTCCAGAGCTGCTAGAATTACAGGTATGTACCACTGCACCTGGCAAAACATTTTTTTTGAGAATCCTTCATGTTGAACTTTTGTAACTGCACTCACCTCCCCCTTTGCCACCCACTCTTTCATGTCTGGAAACCACTGAACTCCATTTCTATGATTTTATAATTTAGTAATATTATACAAATGATATCATACAGTATATGATTTGGGGATTTTTTTTTTTCATTTAGCATGATCATGCGGAGGTGATTCAGCTGTCATGTGTATCAATACTTTATTTTTGATTATCATTTAGTTGTGGTTCAGGGCATGGACATACCACTATTCAACCATTAACTCATTAAAAAGATCTGCCTTGTTTCTAGCTTTGTGCTATTATGAATAAACTGCTATAAACATTGATGTGTAGGGTTCTGTGTAAACATAAGTTTTCATTTCTCTGGAATAAATATCCCAGGAGTGCAATTGCTGGGTCATATGGTAGTTCAGCTTTAGTTCTTTAAGAAACCAACAAACTCTGTTCCAGAGAGGCTGTACCATTGTATATTCTCATGAGCAATGAATAAGTGACCTGAGCTAGTACCTTGGAATCCTTCCAGCATTTGGGATGGTCATTGATTTAATTTTTGCTGTTCTGACAGGTATATAATGATACATCATTGTGGTTTCAATAGGCATTTTTGATAAGAGCTAATGGTGTTGAATATCTTTTTATGTGCTTCTTAGTCATATATACATATTCTCTAGTGAAATGCCTCTCCACGTTTTTTGTTTTTGTTTTTCTATTTTTGCTTACTATGTCTTCCTTCCTGGTGTTCCCAGGTTATTTATTTTTATCATTTCCTTTCTATTTACAAAACTTTAGCTTAGCTATCCTTTCAGAATTGGTCTGTAGGCAACAAATTTTTCTTCCCTTTGATTTCTGGTGAGAAGTCTGCTGTTGTTCAAATTGTTTCTGTCCTATACATATTAATATTCTCTCTCAATATTTCTGTATATAATTATCACATGTTTAATACATCTTGCTTGGAGTTTTCTGAGCTTCCTCTTGAATCTATAGATTAGAATCCTTTGGAAATTTTTAAGTCATTATTCTTTCAGGTATTTTTCATTCCTGATTTCTTTTTCTCTCTTTCAAGACTCTTATGCCACAAGGTTGGATCTTTTTTACTGTTGCATTGGTCCCTGAGGCTCTTTTTATCTTTGTCAATCTATTTTCCTTTTGCTGTTTAATTTGGGTAATTTCTATTATTCTCTCTTTAAGATCATTGATTCTTTTCTTTGTTGCCTTCATTCTGCTGCTGAGCCTATCTGTTCAGTTTCAGTTGTTATATTTTTCACTCTTAAAATTTCCATTTGCTCTTCTTTGTCTTCTCTTTATTTGCTAAGCCTTCCTATTTCTTTGTTGAAACTTTTTACTTGTTTCATTTATTTCAAGAATGTTTGCAATTGCTAATTAAAGTATTTTTATTGGTTCTTCTTAGTTATACATGACAGTAGAATCCATTTCATTATAGTTATATAAGCATGGATTATACCTTATTCTAATTAGGACCCCATTCTTGCGGATGTACATAATGGTGAGATTCACTTTGGTATATCTGCATATGTACATAGGAAAATTATGCCAGATTCACTCCACTGTCTTTCCTTTTTCCTATGCCCACTTCCTTCCCTTCCTTCCCCTTTCTCCAATCTATTGAATTTCTATTCGTCCCCTTGCCCCTCCCTTATTGGGGGTTAGCTTAATTGAAACATCTTTAGGATGGCTCTATCACAATGTCAGATACTTCTACTTCTGTCCTCTTATTATAGGCACCTGTTGATCTTTTTTTTTTTTTTTTCCATTTTAGGTCTTTCTTGTTCTTAGTATGACAAATGATTGATAAACAAAACATGGACATTTTGTATATTATTTTACAGACTGAAGATTATTTAAACCTTCTGTTTTAGTTGGCTTCTTTTGACATTGCTCTAGCACAGGATGGAAAGGTGCATTTTGTTACTAACATCTGAAAGTAGAAGCCTAATTTTCCCACTTGTTCTCAGTTTGATACTTGAGAGACAGAAGGAGATTCCTCATTATTGCTAAGTGCAGGTGGGAGTGTGACTCCAAACTAATCCTCAACTGATTCTGCCTTGGCTGAGAAGGGCATGAGTACCTTGCTACAGCCTCCCCAGGATATCCCTTCATACCACGTGGGAGCTGGGTTCTATTTTACTTGTACTAGGCAATGGTGTAAGTCCTGACTCTACAATAGGTCTCTCTACTACTATGTCAGCAGAGAGCCTAAGGCTTCTGGCAAGGTAGAAATCTAGACTCCCCAACTATTCTTTGCTGGTGTGGGTACATGTGGAAACAGTTTTATTCTGGGGTGTTTGGCTGGAGTACAAATCACTTGTACCTAAAAGTTTCTATCCTGCTAGGCTGCCCTTTTTCTCTTCTGGGGGGGCTTTTAAAAATCTCCTCCCATTAGTGTTTCTGTATTCCATTATCTTTAGCTCAAAGTCTGGGATTCAAAGCAAAAAGAAAACCCTGGAAACCCACCACTATTTTACCATTTGGGTCCCCAGTTCTCTAGCTCCTCTGCTTTCTCCTCTCCAGATTTCAGAGTCTTCTGATGTTGTTTATAAATAATGTTGATGGTCTTTAGTTGCACTCATCATGAAAGTTACATAGACACCATCTTCCCAAAACAGAAGCCCTCCATTCCTAGGAAACTTTTCAGATTCCATTCTTCATTTTCATTTGTGTTTATTGAAATGACATTGGTATGACAGCACTGCCATGAATACTCTCTACTAAGTCATAATTGCAAGGTAGTATTTGTATTGTCAGAATTAATAGGGGGTATGTTTCTATAGATATATGCCAAAAGAGAATAATAAGAAATTAACTCATTCAGTTATGGTGACCAAGGAATCTCAAGATCTTCAGGGTGATATGATAATCTGGAGACCAGTGAAAGTTGATGGTTTAGTTATAGCCCAAGCCTAAAGGTCTGAGAACCAAGAAAGCCAATGGTATAGTCACAATCCAGAGTTCAGTTGGCTTGAGACTCAGGAACAGCCAATGTTTCAATATGACTAACAGCAAGAAAATCTATATTCCAGTTCAAAGGTTATAAGGCAGGAAGAATTCCTCTTTACTCAACTGAGCTTTTTGTTTTATCCAGGCCTCCAAATGATTGGATAAGGCTCATCCACATTAGGAAGTCAATCTGTTTTACTCTGTCTACTGATTTAAATGTAAATCTCATCCAAAAATGCCCTCACAGAAACACAACAGTAAAGTCTGACAAAATATATTAGCATCCTGTGGGCCAGCCAAATCAACACATAAAATTAATCATCATAGTAGGGAAACCTAAAAATTCATGACATATATTGGCCCATAAATGTCCTTTATGAGCTACATGTTAGTGACAACATGTGTTTTGCCAGGAGTCACTTATGACAAATCTAGAAAAAGTGTAAAGGACTATGATAGAGATGTTGGCATTCAGATTCTTCATTTGGCAACTTCAATTCTTCTATCATCTGTATGTATCACCAGTATGAACTAATTTAAATGTGCCTCAAATCTCTTTTATCAGTTGCTGTTTATCTCCAGCCCCACTTCTACTCTCCCAAATAGTGAGCATATAGTGATATGTGTGTGTGTTTGTGTGTGTGTGTATGAAGAGCAAGAATGAAGCACATGCTTTCTCTCTCTCATTTTTCTTCTTATCTTAAATATTCTAAGCAAAAATACTCAGATCTTCCAACTATAAATCAAAATACTTATATCTGTGTTTATACCACCTAAAGTTATGTAGAATAGAGTTTATTTTCTAGGGTCCCATGCAACAGAATGTTGTCTTTTTGTGAGCTCAGCTATAGTCAGTGAAAAAGGTAAGTTTCTCTGCCTGGTGAGCTTCCAAAATAGCTTACTACCCACAGTACTAGGTCTTGCCTCCCATGCTTGACTACAGCTCACTGGCCATATACATGTTGTTTCATGCACAGAATAGTTGTTTGAGCACAGAACAGTTAGGTACAAGTACATTTTATACAAAATTCTGATAACACATTGTAATCTTGAGGTATAGAGTCACTAAGTTTGGGATCTTTAAATAGGATAAATAATAGCACTGTTCAGAATGATGGTTTTCAATCTGTGGGTTTCCTGGGGCTACAGGAGTCAAGAGGAGGGGAAAAAGAAAGGGCTAATGGACCAACTCTAATCCCACAATAATGCTTCAAGTAGAGAAGATACCTATTTTTGTCTTAACTATATATGAGTTTTGCTGAAACAGTAAAAAGTAATGCTAAAACGTATATGGCATTGTTTGGGCTACACTTGGTATTATGTAGCATTTCTCTTGTGAGCTTCCCTATACTCACCTGCTTCTTGCCTTTTCCCTGACATCACCTAATAGGATGGATGTGAAAATCTGGCAGTGAGACCTCATGAACTCATATATATGAAGAAACCCAAATTATAATCAGTGTTTGAGATTCTAAAGAAGGAAATTTTCAACTAGTTCAGAGATAAGACATAGCAAGACCCTTACATTTTTTCTTTCTGATCTTATATAGTTATATTCTGAAAAAAAATTTAACTCTCATGAGAGTTAGATTTATGCCAGAGACTTTGGATTTTGTAATTAACTCTGTCAAAAGCAAAGAAAAATAGAAGTTTATCATTTTAAAACATTTTTAAAACCTGTCACTGATGAGAGAAAAAATGACCTGCTGCAAGAATAAAACTTAGTGTAATAAATAAAATGTGAATTATGATGGCGTCTTCAGAAAATAATGTATCGATTATTGTCTGTTTCATTACTACACTTGTTACAGTTAAAGAAGAAAACCTTAGCGTGTGTGAGTACATGCTGCAAGCTTACCTGAGTACTAAAGTTAACGGACATCATCAGTCCTGTCCCAGAATCTCTTTCCACTTGCAAACTGATTAACGTGGCCTTCTTCTGAGCCACTGCCAGTCGAGAACCCACAGAAAAATACACAAGGCTTTGAGATTCGGCACTTTGTAAGACTTTAATCTGTGCAAATCTGGCACTGTTGTTTATTGCTGCTCCAGCAGTTACTTCATATAGTTCCACAAAAAAATACATCTCAACTTGAGGTATCTGACAATAACAAGAGGAAAATATACACAACTACTAGTAATTTATTTTTATTTTTGGGTAGTTGTAACATCAAGAAATATTGTAAGACATATAGATCATTATGGAAATGAATATATAATTGAAAACTAAAAATTCTTATGGTAGATTACCATAAACATTAGATTTTTGGTCTTTCTTTAAAAATACACTTATTTTAGGGGGTTAAGAAAAGGTAATTAGGAAAGTGGATACCATCAAAGCATGTTATATGCATGTTTGAAAATGTTACAAAGAAACCCATTATTTTATGTAATTGATACATGTTAATCATTATAATTAAAAATAAAAGGGAGCCCAGCGCTGTTGCGCACACGTGTAATCCCAGAACTTTGAGAGGCTGAGACAGGAGAATCACGAGTTCAAAGCCAGCCTCAGCAACGGCAATGCGCTAAGCAATTCAGTGAGACCCTGTCTTTACGTAAAACACAAAATAGGGCTGGGGATGTGTCTCAGTGGTAGAAAACCCCTGAGCTCAATCCTCAGTACTGAAAAATTTTTAAAAAATAAAAAAATTAAATAAAAGGACATAGAGTTTGAAAAAATACATTTACTTGAGGTGAGCTTCTTACCAGGCCAACATCCAGAGACAACTTAATATACTAAATGAGCAAAAGGATAAATAAAATGTATTCATACAACAGAACATTATAGAGATATAAAGAATGAAAGGAATAGTCCAGTTCAATGTTTTTCAACATAGATGGATCTCAAAACATGCTGAGTGATAATCTTAAGTTTTGAAATGATACATGTATCTGCAGGTGCATAAAGAGATAGATATTGGAAGGATAAAGTTCCAATGTCGTCTTGTTTCAATATAAGTTGTTAATGGATATTTATGCAAAGAACTAAAACAAACAAACAAAAAAGAACAAAGGAAAACTCAGGACAGCAGTTGCCTCAATTGGAGGTACCAGGAAGATACCAGGGCAGGGTGTGGAGTTGAATAACACTGAGGATGGGGGACAAAAGGGTTTCAACTTTGTGAGATTTTACTTTGATATATTTTCTTTTTAAAAAGCTTTAAGTGCATATGACCAAATATTGATAACAGTAAATTTCATATGGTTTTCAAAATTTCACAAAGTTCAGTATCAAATAAATCTAAATATATTCTTCTGGTTGTACCTTACTCATGTTCTACCTGTGTACTTTCTCAGTGGTCTCAAATAATTTATCTTCTAAAGACTGAATTCAACTTTATAACATATTGTAAGTCACCTGTCTTTACTAATTATTCACTCATATCTAGCCTAAAAACCTTAGCAGTATTGTTAGCTTCCTGAGATGACTCAAAAGAAGGTAAGCAGTTTTCAACTGCTCATGTGATTGTCTAATTTGATACAATGCATCATTTTTATCTATCAGCAAGGACCTTATTCATTATTTATGATTTTTTTTTTTTTTGGTGCTGGGGAGTGAACCCAGGCGTGCTTTCCACTGATCCACATCCCCAAGTCTTTTTATTTTATTTTGAGACAGGGTCTCATGAAGCTACTTAGGGCCTTGCTAAGTTGCTGAGCCTGGCCTTGAACTTGTGATCCTCCTGTCTCAGCCTCCTGAGCCGCTGGGATTACAGGTGTGTGCCATTGTGATCATTTTAATGATAATCATTATATTGTGAAATAATACAACAAATCCTTCATGTTATCCAAAAATAAATAACATCTTAGTCACACAATAAATGCCCTTAATTTCATTTTTCTACTTGAAGAAATATGTTTAGCTTTCATATGGCACATATCATTTTTCACTCTTTCTGATCAACTGTCAGTAAGTATTGAAATATGGAAATAACTGTACTCATTCTGCTTTTGAGAAACCAAATTTAGCAAATACCATAAAATGAAGCACTAGGAAAGTATGGGTAACTATATTCAAGAGCTATTATTCCCTAATGACCAAGTGAGCTTGAATGAGCTTGAATTCACAATGGTTTCTTTCAACTGAAGATTTCTGCGTATTATATAAAGACTCTTGCCCTTATTTTCCAGTAAAATATTCCTTTTCATTGTGATGATGATTACAATGTTAGTTACAACCACTTGTAGTCAAAAAGAACATATTATAATCTAAGTGAAGAACTATCTAAAATTGAGCAGTGCACAGATGGTGCCTACACATAATTAGACCAGAGGCAAAAGGTATCTTCCCTCAAAAAAGAAATATTCTATTCAAACAATATTCCTGAAGTCTACTGGGAAAATAAGACTCACAGATCACGCCTGAACCTCTCCAGACTCCTAGATGTGAGTGGAGACCTCACAAGAACCCATTTTATGTGTAACTGTTAGCAGATTTTTTTCCTAGTTAAGTCAGATGCACTCTAGGGTGATCGTTTGCCCCAACTAGTATAAAATCAGTTTTGCTGGGATCAGAACTGCTCAGAAGCAGAAAACCAATGTAATAAGGAGACAATATCTTACTAAAATCTTTTTTTTAAATTCCAACAAATGTTTAAACATTCTGTTTATTTTAAGCAGATTTCATGGGTTTCATGCTTCCTAATTATTATCTTATACATTGTAATACGCAACCATACAATAAATCATCAGGGAAAGGGCAAGTGGGTTGAAATGGAGGGATGGATTCTCAACAGAGTAATCAGAGATACCAATCTGGTTGAAAATGACTTAAGAATTATTTACACAATGAGTATCTGGGCCAGAAGACAAAACTAACAAACAAAGAAAAATGACAAAAAAACATTGACAAGCTTATTTATAAAAATTCAAAAATTCAAAATGTATTAAGTTCTCAGTCTAAAGTCTGTGGTCCAACAAAATGATTTTGACATTATAACTAGGCAAGACACAAAGAATCTCCACATAAACAATATGCTTGAATTTCCATAAAATGATTTAAAAATGATTACTTCTAAAAAAACATTAGACATCGACCACATTGTGCCTCATCGTTTCTTACCTTCCCTGGCTTGAGTTCCAGGGTGATAAAGCATTGTGTTTGACCCGCTGTACAAGTAGTGGTCCCTGACACAAAGAGAAGTTCGTCCATCAGGTTCACCCCTTCTTTCTGGAGAACAGTGGCTGTTTTATTAAGTGTGACTCGCCAAAAGACCTGGACATCTTCAAAGGCCCTGTGAACAAAGTGAACCCATGGGCAGAGTGTGGTATCCAGTTCATCATCACTGATAATGCTGAAAACAGACAACACACTTGAGGCAGCCCTACATTATGATCATAAACCAAATGTGTTAAATCCCAGTTCTCTCCATGACAGAAAGGTTAAGGCTCAAGGTCTACATAGTATTCTTCAACTATACTCTATTTAGTAACGAACAGGCCTTTGTGGAACTATTCTATACCAGGAATGTGAAAGCAAATAATGTTTTTCTGCCTATAATATACCCACAATGTGAAAACAAAGACTAAAGAGAACCTCTGACTTAAGTAAATACTTCTCACTTACCAAAAATTTCTCTATGGATCAACACTGATGTTAAAAATGATTGTTTGTACAATGAAGGGCAAAAGATGACCTACATGTTCACAGAATATTTTGGTACAAAAAGGAAAATGTGTGTATGTGTGCACATACCAAATACATTTATGGATGAGAATTCAAAGATGTTACTACATGTTATTAAATGCAAACAAAATTTGGTACTCCAAGTGCCTCTCAGAGTGTAATGGTATGTGGAGTCCTCAGAGAATAGTAAATATGATGGAGTGACAAACTACACAATCTGACATCCGTGGGGCACATCATGAATTTCAAAACACTTGAGGCAGCCCTACATTATGATAATGAACCAAATGTGTTAAATCCCAGACCAAGGACTACAGAGTCTTCATACTGACACATCAGATTCCATGCTGTCTACTATCAATGTTCCATCCCTTTTCCACTATTGTGTGAATCCCAATTAAATAATGTATTAACATGCTCGCACACACACAGGTGCACACCTGTTTGGCTGCCTCATGACAACAAGATGCAGTCTTCTCACGTCAGTTCCTTCCCCCAGTTCAAGTCCACGCTGGGACTCCTCGCTGAATCCCATGATTCCATTGTGGAAATCACTTCCTGAAAAGGAAAGTGGAGGGCTATGATACTTTTAAGGATTTATAAGATGTGCAATGCCTCAGGAATCTTGCCAAGCTCAGAGAGCATAAGTGAAAAATCTACAAATGAGGAATGGGAGCTATAGTATTTAAAGATCTTCACTAGAAATAGACCAAATATCTACCAAGAAACATCAAGGTAGATAAGAGTTTGAGAACTGAAGAAAAATATTGAATCCTACTCCCCACCTGACACACACATACTCATCTCTCTGATGAGACCTTCCTTTACATTTGATAGTACTTGACATTTTAAAGTCTGTGTATCCTCACAGAATGTACATTCTAACCAGCAGCAGCTGTTTCACTTACTTCTATCTTCCCAGCACCAAGAAGAGTGCTGACCATGTGACAAGCATTTAATAAATATTTGTTGAATAAATGAGCTCCATTTAATTGATCTACCTTCCTAAAAGTAGACTGCCCAAAGAACAGTTCATGTTACACCTTCAGTTATTTACCCCAGAACAAAAGAGAACTATTAAGAAAGTCTGAGCATCTCTAAGTGTCAGAAACCTTTCTGAGCAACACTTAAGTTTACAGGAACTAAACTAAAAAGATATAAACATATCTTTTGGGACAAAACTAGAGTCCATACTACACTAATCACTTCAAATCCTGGCTAGCATATATGAGTGACCCTCTAGGACTAGAAAAATACCTGTGTACATTTTCAGCAGCTTTCTATTTCCCAGTGGCCTGGTTTTGCAAACTGATCCCAGAAACAATGACCCTAAAGTAGTCACCTTCAAAAAATGCTTACATCAACCACTTGTAATCTCTCTCCTGAGTTCCCAAGAGACAGAACTTCTAAAGTTCAAGAGTAGGGTAGGTTAAGGAAACAGAAACCACTTAGCTGTCCTAACTGAGGAGAGCTGGTAGTCAACAGCCCCTGCTCTATTTTCCAGGTCTGAAACATAAGCCAATGTGAAGTTCATGTCTTATGAACAAGCACACGATGGGCTACATTGGTCCAGGTGCCATGGTGTGCCTTGTCTCAGCCAGTCCCCATTCTCACCAACTGATTACTCAGTCACTCCTTAGCCTGGCACCAGAACCTGTGTCAACTTTTTCTCTTTCACAGCCATTGTTTCCTTGTCAATGTGAGGGGAATTTGGTCTAAGTATATTGTAAGCTTCTCACAGTCAGAACCTTCATTTATTTTTGTTTAGAGAACAGTAGCACCTAACATTAGCTAATGAAAATAATAATTTCCTTGCCATATCTACAACAAATTTGGGTCAAGTTTCTAGTAAGGTCTCCAGACTTCTAATCTGCCAAACCTGGTTTATTATAAAAGTGTTTTCCAAAATCTAAATGTGAAGAGATAATGAAATTAGTTAAAGATCAGAGAAATAAGCAAAATTAATGATCTAGTTAAAACTGAAATACTATGAAGAAAAAGAACCAGGTGAGAAAAAGATGAAAGGTATATTTAGAGACAGAGTGAGGAACTCAGGATAATATGACTGTGAGGATGTGACTAGTGGTATGCTACATAATGTGACAATAAGAGGTAGGTATGGTGAGTCAGTAATTTCCCAAACATATGTGTGACTCAGTGCACCTTATATAAGGAAAATGTTACAGACTCTCACAGTCATCAATTGCATGGCCAGTTTTTCTCATTGTGTTCAACTATTTGCCTCGTGTGTTAGGCTTGGAGCTAACATATGGGTAGGTATTGGTACGCCATGCTGCCTGATAAACAGGGAAACATTTCCTTTCCTATTGCTACCTATCCTGCACCTCCAAAGAGCTCTCTTCCTCTTTCCTATTCAGGAAAAAGGATCTCCTCATTATTCAGTAAATAATGGGTGCTGCTTAAAACAGAAAGGAGCCACCAGAGACCATTTTGATTGGTCTGGCCTATGCCAAACTAATTGATAAATATTTTGACTATAAGTCCTGATCATATAACTGTAATAAAATATCTATGCCAAGTAAAAAATATCTATGCTAATGAGGAGGATGTTGACTGCTCAACTAATTTTAGTAGGAATATGTAGATGACATTAAATCAATGTAAATAACTTATAGAATTGAATTCAAATTTATAATGCTCTTAATAAAATGTAGGAACAGAAATAAATGATATTAATTTTAACTGGTATAAATCTGGGAAATACTGGATATGAAAGGAAGTTAAATAATTATAAAATTATAAATGAATTACAACTGAATGGCTACAATAAAATAAAATTCCTAGAAAACATCAAATCCTGAAAGCATGTTTTGAGAACTATTGCACAGCAACACTTAAGTGTTGAGTAGTGGTGAGTAGTGAATAATGAAACACTACATTTCAAGATTGCTAAGAAAGTTTCAAATGTTCTCACCAGAAAAAAAGTGCAAGCATTTGAGATGATGGACATATCAACTAGCTGGAATTAATTATTCATACTGTATTCATAAATCACAATATCATTTTGTACCCTAGAAATATATATAAGTTGCCAAATTACAATCAAAAATTTTAAAAAGAATCATAAGATGGCCATGTTGCTATTCTAAGGAGTGTAAGATATCAACAAACTGATCTATTCCACTTAAAGAAATATGGGATGATATTTATCATCCAAATTATCTCCAAAGATCATATAAAACGCATTAGGATGAAGGAAAGGGAGGGGGGATGGGAAAAGGAAAGATGGTGGAATGAATCTGACATAATTTTCCTGTATACATATATGAATACATCACAGTGAATCTCAACATAATATAGATCCACAAGAAATTAAATTAAAAAAACAACTATGGGTAAATGGCAAAAAGATCAATAGAGGGAAGGGAGCAGAGTGTGGGGAGAGGGAATGGGAAGGAGAGATACTGGGGTCTTAATTAGAACAAGATATATTCCATGTTTGTATAATAATGTCAAAATATATTCTGCTATAATGTAAAACTAAAAAATGAAAACTTTAAAATGCATTAAGAACTCAAAAAAATTTTAAGCAATTTAGAAACATATACATACATACGTATATCACATTTACATACATACATACATATACACACAATAGTACAATGGCTATATGAACCACATTAGGTCAAAAACATAATAAAATAAGAGTTTAAATGTGTTTCACAACAGATGCAAAGAATTCCTTGACAATGAGATTTTCAACTTTAGGACAGATTATGAAAGTGGTTGGTAAATTTAGAATGAGGTTTTAAAACAGGATAAACAATCATGTGTTTGAATGTTTAATTTTTTTTCTAGAGGAAGAACATGGACTTAAATATTTTCCTTATATTGTGAAAGTATAGATTTATATACTGTGTAACTGGCTCTGATTTACATGACACCAGCAATCCATTAAATTGTAGCCTAGCACTGAGAATATAGATGCAAAAATCCTCAATAAAATACTGGCAAATCGCATATAAAAACACATTAAAAAGAGTGCTCCATGATCAAGTGGTGTTCATCCCATGGATGCAAGGTTGATTCAACATAGGGAAATCAATAAAGGTAATTCATCATTTCAATAGACTTAAAGATAAGAATCACATGATTATCTCAATAGATGCAGAAAAAGTATTTGATAAAATATAGCATCCATTAAAACACCAGAAAAACTAGAAACAGAAGTAAAATACCTCAGCACTGCAAAAGCTATATCCGACAAACGCAAGGCTTACATAATTCTAAATGGAGAAAAACTGAAAGCATTTCCTCTAAAAACTGGAACTCAACAGGGATGCTCTCTGTCATTCCTTCTATTCAACATAGTCCTTGAAACTCTTATCAAAGCAATTAGGCAAAATAAAGAAATCAAAGGGATACTAGGAAAAGAACTACCTCTTTTGCTAATGACATGATCCTTTAGAAGACCCAAAAATCTCCACCAGGAAACTTATAGAACTTATAAATGAATTCAGTAAAGTAGCAGGATATAAAATTAAAACCTACAAATCAAAATTGTGTTCCTACACACAATATCAATCAGCTGAAAGAGAATATAGGAGAACTACCCCATTCACAATAGCCTCAAAAAATACGAAAACAAAAAAACAAAAAACTTGGGAATCAATCTAACATAATAGGTGAAAGACCTCTACAATGAAAACTACATGAGTTCCGCTCCAGAGTTCCTGCAATCGGCAGGAGCCACAGAGGGCCCAAATCCGCCCTCAGGAAACTCCACAGCTGTCCAGCCAAAGGGAGACCAGGTATTGCCACCTCTAGCCACTGGGGAGCCCAAATTCAGGGTAAGAGTTGCTCCAGAGACACCAGCACCAGGCAGCCCTGCCCAAGGGCAACCTGGGCTCACCTCAGTTCCTCTCTAGAGTTCCTGCGACCTGCAGGAGCCACACAGGGCCCAAATCTGCCCTCACGAAACTCCACGGGTGTCCAGCCAAAGGGAGACCAGAAACTGCTACCTCTAACCACAGGGGAGCCCAAACTCAGGGTAAGAGTTGCTCCAGAGAACCCAGCTCCAGAGACCCCAGACCAAGGAAGCCCCACCCAAGGGAGACTTGGGTCTGCCCCAGTTCCACTCCAGAGTTCCTGCGGACCAGCAGAAGCCACAGAGGGCCCAAATCCACCCTTAGGAAACTCCACAGGTGTCCAACCAAGGGTTGACCAGAGACTGATAGCTACTAGCCACAGAGGAAGGCAAACCCAGGGTTAAGAGTTGCCTGCAGAGATACCAGTGTGAAGAGGCCCCACCCAAGTGCTCTCTGGGCCTGCCTCAGTTCCGCTCCAGAGTTCCTGTGGTCAGGAGAGACAGAAGGCCCGACACCGCCTTTAGGGAATGCCAGGGATACCCAGCTAAAGGCAGACCAGAGCCTGCTAGCCTCCAGCTCCAGGGGAGTTCACACTCCCTGTAAGGATCGCACACAGACTCTCCTGCTTGAGACCCTGCCTAAGTGAGACCTGGGCCTGCTTCCAGTTCCACTCCAGAGTTCCTGTTCATCAGCGGGAGCACAAGAGAGGGGCAAAACAGCCCTCAGGGGCCGCCTCAGTAGCCTAGCCAAGGCCACGCCCACAGCCCTCTATAGGTACATCCACTACCTCCGCCACCAACTTTAGTGGCAGCAGTGCCCATCTGGGAACACTGGGGGAACAGTAGTAGCTCCAGAGTGAGACACAGGTAATCTGGAATATCAATACAAGATTATAGGATAGAAGCCGCAATACCTCAGATCAGTATTTCAAGAAAGGAAGATACACAATCAGCATGAAAAAACAAGGGAAGAAAGTGCCCCAAATAAACCTTGATACCACTGTAACAGAATCCATTGACAACACAGTTGAGGAAATGTCAGAGAAAGAATTCAGAATGTACATAATTAAAATGATCAGCAAGTTAAAGAGTGATATAAGTGAGCAATTACAGGCAGAAATTAATCAATCCAACAAAGAAATAGGAGAGCAAATAAAAGCAACCATTGATCATTCTAACAAAGAGATAAAAGAGCAATTACAAGTAACAAAAGATTACTTGAAGAAAGAGCTAGAGATCGTGAAAAAAAAAATCAGAAATTCTTGAAATGAAGGAAACAATAAACCAAATTAAAAAATGCAATAGAAAGTATCACCAGCAGACTAGATCACCTGGAAGACAGAACCTCGGATAATGAAGACAAGATATACAATCTTGAAAATAAACTTGACCATACAGTGAAGATGGTAAAAAATCATGAACAGAACATACAAGAAATATTGGACAGCATCGAAAGACCAAATCTAAGATTTATTGGGATAGAAGAAGGCACAGAATTTCAAACCAAAGGAATGCACAATCTCTTCAATGAAATAATATCAGAAAATTTCGCAAGTATGAAAAATGAAGTGGAAAATCAAATACAAGAGGCTTACAGGATGCCAAACATACAAAATTTCAATAGATCTACACCAAGGCATATTATAATGAAAATGCCCAACATACAGAATAAGGATAGAATTTTAAAGGCCGTGACAGAGAGAAATGAGATTACATATAAGGGGTGACCAATTCAGATCTCAGCAGATTTTTCAACCTAGACCCTAAAATCCAGGAGATCAGGGACTAACATACTCTAAGCCCTGAAAGAAAATGAATGCCAATCAAGAATCCTATATCCAGCAAAATTGAGCTTCAGATTCAATGACAAAATAAAAACCTTCCATGATAAACAAAAGTTAAAAGAATTTACAGCAAGAAAGCCTACACTACACAGCTTTCTTGGCAAAATATTCCATGAGGAGGAAATGATAACCAACAATGAAAATTTACAAAGAGAGGAACTACACTAAAGGAAAGACCATTCAAAAGAAAAAATAATTCAAGGTAAAATCAAAAAACAAACCAAAATGACCAGAATTACAAATCATATCTCAATAATAACCCTGAATGTAAATGGCCTAAATTAACCAATTAAAAGACGTAGACTGACAGACTAGATTAAAAAAAAAAAAAAGACCCAACAATATGCTTCAAGAGACTCATCTCACAGGAAAAGACATCCACAAACTGAAAGTGAAAGGGTGGGAAAAAACATATCACTCACATGGACCTCGCAAACAAGCAGGAGTTTCCATCCTCATATCAAATAAAGTGGACTTCAAACCGAAGATGGTGAAAAGAGATAAAGAAGGTCATTTCATACTTCTTAAGGGAATCATACATCAACAAGACATAACAATCATAAATATCTATGCCCCAAATAATGGGGCTTCTATGTATATCAAACAAATCCTTCTCAAATACAAGAATCTAATAGAACACAACACAATAATACTTGGAGACTTCAACACAGTTCTCTCACCGTTGGATAAATATTCCAAACAAGAACTTAATAAAGAAACCATAGATCTCAATGAAACTATCAATAATTTAGACTTAACAGACATATAGAGTGTTCCATCCATCAACAAGCGAATACACTTTTTTCTCAGCAGCACATGGATCCTTTTCCAAAATAGATCATATGTTATGTCACAAAGCCAGTCTTAGCAAATACAAAAAAATAAGAGATTCTACCCTGCATACTATCTGACCACAATGGAATAAAATTACAAATCAATGACAGATTGAAAAACAGGAACTACTCCATCACCTGGAAACTAATAATATGCTATTGAATGATGCATGGATAACAGAAGACATCAGGGAAGAGATAAAAAAATTCTTAGAGGCAAATGAAAACTCTGATACAACATATCAAAATCTCTGGGATGCCATGAAGGCAGTGCTAAGAGAAAAGTTCATAGCACTAAGCTCATTCATTAGAAGAAATAAAAGTCAACAAATAAATGAATTGACTCTCCATCTCAAAGCCTTAGAAAAGGAAGAACAGATTAACATCAAAAGAAGAAGAAGACAGGAAATAATCAAAATCAGGGCTGAAATCAATGAAATTGAAACAAAAGAAACAATTCAAAAAATAGACAGAACAAAAAGCTGGTTCTTTGAAAAAATAAACAAAATTGACAAACCCTTAGCCACCCTAATGAAAAGAAGGAGGGAGCAAAACCAAATTACTAAAATTCGTTATGAAAAAAGGAAATATCACAACAGACACTACTGAAATACAGAGGATAATTAGAAACTACTTTGAAAATTTATACTCCAGTAAAACAGAAAACCCTGAAGACACCGACAAATTTCTAAGGGCATGACCTACCCAAACTGAACCAAGAGGACATACACAACTTAAACAGATCAATTTCAAGCAAGGAAATAGAAGATGTCATCAAAAGCCTGCCAACCAAGAAAAGCCCAGGTCCAGATAGATTCTCAGCTGAGTTCTACAAGACCTTCAAAGAAAAACTAATTCCAATTCTCCTCAAACTATTTCATGAAATAGAAAAGGAGGGAACCCTTCCAAATTCATTCTATGAGGCAAATATCACCCTGATTCCAAAACCAGACAGAGACACATCAAAGAAAGAAAACTTCAGACCAATATCCCTGATGAACATAGATGCAAAAATTCTCAATAAAATTCTGGCAAATCGCAAACAAAAACATATCAAAAAAATAGTGCACCATGATCAAGTGGGGTTCATTCCAGGGATGCAAGGCTAGTTCAACATAGGGAAATCAATTAACGTAACATATCACATCAGTAGACTTAAAGATAAAAGTCATATGATTTTATCAATCGATGCAGAGAAGGCATTTGACAAGATACAACACCATTTTATGCTCAAAACACTAGACAAACTTGGGATAGTACGAACATACCTCAACTTTGTAAAAGATACCTATGCTAAACTCAAGGCCAACATCATCCTAAATGGAGAAAAATTGGAATCATTCCCTCTGAACTGTCTACTTCCTGTTTTTCTCTCTCATCACTGCAATTCAACATAGTCCTTGAAACACTAACCAGAGCAATTAGACAGACGAAAGAAATTAAAGGGATACGAATCGGAAAAGAAGAACTCAAACTATCATTATTTGTGGATGACATGATTTTTTACTTAGAGGATCCAAAAAATTCTACCAGAAAACTTCTAGAATTAATAAATGATTTCAGCAAAGTAGCAGGATATAAAATCAGCACCCACAAATCAATTGCATTTCTATACATCAGTGATAAACCCTCTGAAAGAGAAATTAGGAAAACTATCCCATTCACAATAGCCTCAAAAAAAAATAAAATAAAATACTTGGGAATCAATTTAACAAAAGAGGTGCAAGACCTCTACAATGCAAACTACAAGACACTGAAGAAAGAAATTGAAGAAGACCTTAGAATATGGAAAAATCTCCCATGCTCCTGGATAGGCAGAATCAACATTGTTAAAATGGCCATACTACCCAAAGCGCTATATAGATTCAATGCAATCCCAATTAAAATCCCAATGTCATTCCTTGTAGAAATAGAAAAGGCAATCATGAAATTCATTTGGAAGAATAAGAGACCCAGAATAGCCAAAGCAATCCTTAGCAAGAAGAGTGAAGCAGGAGGCATCACAATACCAGACCTCAGATTACACTACAAAGCTATAGTAATAAAAACAGCATGGTACTGGCACCAAAATAGACATGTAGACCAATGGTACAGAACAGAAGACACAGAGACGAACCCACTTACATACAGTTACCTTATACTAGACAAAGGAGCCAAACACGTACACTGCAGAAAAGATAGCCTCGTCAACAAATGGTGCTGGGAAAACTGGAAATCCATATGCAGCAAAATGAAACTAAACCCCTATCTCTCACCATGCACAAAATTCAACTCAAAGTGGATCAAGGACCTGGGAATCAGACCAGAGACCCCACGCCTAATAGAAGAAAAAATAGGCCCAAATCTTCATCATGTCAGATTAGGACCATACTTCCTTAACAAGACTCCTATAGCACAAGAAGTAAAATCAAGAATCAACAAATGGGATGGATTCAAACTAAAAAGCTTCTTCTCAGCAAAAGAAATAATCAATGAAGCGAACAGAGAGCCGACATTCTGGGAACAAATCTTTGCCACACACATATCCAGTAGAGCACTCATCTCCAGGATATATAAAGAACTCAAAAAACTTACCACCAAATAAACTGACAACCCAATCAATAAATGGGCCAAAGAGCTGAACACAAACTTCACAGATGAAGATATACAATCCATCAACAGACATGAAAAAATGTTCAACATCTCTAGCAATCAGAGATATGCAAATCAAAGCTACCCTAAGATTTCATCTCACGCCAATTGGAATGGCAATTATCAAGCATACAAACAACAATAAGTGTTGGTGAGGTTGTGGGGAAAAAGGCACGCTCATACATTGCTGGTGGAACTGCAAATTGGTACAACCAATCTGGAAAGCAGTATGGAGATTCCTTAGAGAACTTGGAATGGAACCACCATTTGAACCTGCTATCCCACTCCTCGGTCTATACCCAGAAGACTTAAAAACAGCATACTACAGTGCTGTAGACACTTCAATGTTTATAGCAGCTCAATTCACAATAGCTAAACTATGGAACCAACCTAGATGCCCTTCTATAGATGAGTGGATAAAGAAGTTGTGGTATATATACACAATGGAATATTACTCAGCAATAAAAGAGAATAAAATTATGGCATTTGCAGGTAAATGGATGGAGTTGGAGAATATCATGCTAAGTGAATCTCAGAAAACCAAATGCCAAATCTACTCATTGATAAGTGGATGCTGATCCATAATGTGGGGAAGGACATGGGAACAATGGAGGAACTCTGTTCACAGGGGTGTAAGGGGGGAGGGGACATGGGGACAGTAAAGGTGGTGGAATATGATGGTCATCATAGCCCTAACTTTATGTATGACTGCATGTATGTTGTGATACTATATCACTTACAACCAGAGAAATGAAATGTTATCCTCTAAATAATAATAATAGTAATAATAATAATAAATATTATTAAAACAAAAAAAGATTAATTCATTGTATCCAAATGAAAGTAAACGCTCAAGATCTAAAAAAAAAGAAAAAAGAAAAAAAAGAAAGAAAACTACACAACACTAAAGAAAGAAATTGAAGAATACCTTAGAAGAAGGAAAGATCTCCCATGTTCTTGGATAGGCAGAATTAATATTGTCAAAATGGCCATACTACCGAAAGTGCTACATAGATTTAATGCAATTGAAAATGAAGCATATTGAAGTATTTTTTCCTTTTTTTTTTAATATTTTTTTTTTTTTAGTTGTAGATGGACACAATGTCTTTATTTTATTGCTTTGTATGTGGTGCTGAAGATCGAACCCAGGGCCTCACGCATGCGAGGCAAGCGCTCTAACGCTGAGCTACAATCCCAGCCCAAAGTATTTTTTCTTAGTGTTATAGTGATAAATAGTTATAATAAAGTTGTAAGTTGGCAATGTTCAAAAAAAAAAATTCCAATGATGATCTTTATAGAAATAAAAAAAAAGCAGTCATGAAATTCACTTGAAAACACAAGATTCCCAGAATAGTCAAAGCAATCCTTAGTGAGAAAAGTAAAGTAAGAGACATCCCAATACCAGACCTTAAATTATACCATAGGACTACAGTAATGAAAACACTATGATATTGACCTCAAAACAGGCATAAACACCAATGGGATAGAATACAATACACAGAGACAAACCATCATAAGTACAGTTATCTTATACTAGACAAAGGTGCCAAAAACATACCTTCGAAACAAGATAGTCTCTTCAACAAATGGTGCTGGGAAAACTGGCATGTCATATATAGTAGAATAAAATTTAACCCTTATCTCTCACCCTGCACTAAACTCAACTCAAAGTGGTCAAAGACCTAGGTATTAGACAAGAAACCCTGCACTGACTGGAAGAAAATGGAGGCCCAACACTCTAACATGTCAGCTTAGAAACTGACTTCCTTAGCAAGACTCCTAAAGCGCAAGATATAAAATCAAGAATCAACAAATGGGATAGCATCAAACGAAAAATCTTCTTCACAGCAAAAGAAATAACCAAGAATGTGAAGAGAAAATCAATAGAATTGGAGAGAATCTTTGCCACATGTACCTTAGATAGGGTCTTAACTTCCAGTATATACAAAGAACTTCAAAGGCTTAACACCAAAAAAACCCAAATAACCTAATCAATAAATAGGCAAAAGAACTAAATAGACTTGTCTCGAAAGAAGAGATACAAAATGGTCAACAAATATATGAAAAATGTTCAACATCTCTAGCAATTAGAGAAATGCAAATTAAAACTACACTGAGATTTCATCTCACTCAACCAGAATGGCAATTATCAAGAATATGAGTAACAACAATTGTTGGTGAGGATGTGGGGAAAAAGATACACTCATACATTATTCATGGGATTTCAAATTAGTGCAACTATTCTGAAAAGCAGTATGGAGATTCCTCAAAAAAACTAGGAATAGAACAGCCACTTGACTCAGTCATTCCACTCCACAGAATGTATCTAAAGGATTTATAATCAGCATACTACAGTGATGCAGCCACATCAATGTTTATAGCTGCACTATTTCCAATAGCTCAGCTATGGAACCAACCTAGGTGCCCTTCAACAGATGAATGGATAAAGAAATTGTGGTATATATACCTAATGGAGTATTACTTAGTCATAAATAGTAATGTGTTTATAACAACTGCTGGTAAATGGATGGATCTGGAGACTATCATGCTAAGTGAAATAAGCCAATCCCAAAAAACCAAAGGGCAAATGTTCTCTCTGATATGTGGTAGCTAATCCACAATAAGGGAGGCTAGGGGAGAACAGAAATTCAGAGGATTAGAGAAAGCAGAATACAAGGGGAAGAAGTGGAGATGGAAATGGGAAAGACAGTGGAATAAATCTGACATAACTCCTATGCCACATATGAATGCAACACTGAATCTCGATATTGTGTGCCTCCACAAGACTGGGATCCCAGTTAGAATTAAGACGTATACCATGCTTGTGTAATTTTATTATAATGGTTTCTATTGTCATGTATAACTAAAAAGAACCAATAAAAAATTTAACTCTAGTGACTCAAGTAATTCACCCTCTTCAGCTAAACTTAAGATAAATTGACCTTATTACAACTTCTGGGTCACAGAAGTACATGTTTTACCTCCATCACTTCAAAGATACCTGCAATAATAACCATGGCAAAAGCTGCGAATCCAGTGGCATCCTTTCCCTTCACAATCTGTGCTCCCCCTCGAGGGTCTGTGAGGAACACAAAGAAGAATTCCTGCCCTTCTGGCTCATCATCATCTAAAATTGGAACAGATACTTTGTGTTCTCTTTCTCCATCCAGAAACATAAGAATAAGATTTTGTTCTTCAAAGTCTTCTTCTTCAACTGCCCATGTCCGGTTGGAGGTTTCATAGATATCCTGAAAGGGCAACGCATGTGGTTCCTTCTGAGCACATTTCTCACCAAAAGTTTTCACTGTTATACTGACATTGCCTTCCAACCCACCAGTTCTTTGGATAAGAATTTCCACAGTGTTGAATGTGCCATTCTTCATCTCCTCTTCAACATGAACAATGGGAGGTCCGAGACTAAATGTTCCATGAATGGAAATACTGGAAGTTACAGTGGTTATGTCAGGTTTCTCCGGCATGGTAAATGAACCATGAAGACTGACAAGGTTCTCAGGGGTGGCAGACATACTAGTTGCCTCAGTAATCATGGCAGCCATCTCAGTTGTCTGCGGAATGGCAGTTAACTTGCTTGTGCCAGGATGTGTGGTGGAGTCAGTTTCTACCGGAATGAGAGTGGTATCAACCGCTACAGCCACAGCTGTCATGGGGATAGAAACATCCATGCCTGCCAGATCATCATTATCCGATATTGTGATCATTGCAACACTGAAATCTAGATTAAGGCGTGGTCTCCAATTAGCATCAAGCTTTTGTAATCCCTGAATTTCTACTGAAGTAAGATTAACATAAAAATTTTCTTCCATCTCATATAGCTGATCATTAATAATGGTTATTTCAAAATCAACTTCAGCTTGGAATTTTTGAAAAAACATTTCCCCATTCTGTATAGGCTCAAAGTCTTCCAGTGGCTTTGCACTTCCTGCAGTTGTCTCATAGGAAACTTTAATAAGATCACTGTGGAACCCAAACAGTCTTTGTACATGTAGCCTAATCATCTGTATATCTTCTGAAACCGTGATACTTCTTGAACTAGGTGAAAACTGGAAGACTCCCATAGGTTCAATTTCAGCAATGGTGAAACCTGATCTAAAAAAAATTAAAACCATGAGACTTGATTAAAAATAGGACTACCTCTCTAGAGAGTCTTCTTTTATACATCTGTGATGCTGCTCATGAGGGAAGCATCTTATAAATGACATGGCCTTTCAAATTCTATGCCCTATTTACGCATTGATAAGTAAGAACACAACAAATGAATGAGCAACAGTCACAGAAACAGGACCTAACAAGTCTTGTCTAAATGAAGAGCTCTTAGGTCTCTGTTGTTTCTCCATCATCCTGGAGCCACTAACAGAGGGATCTTAAGCATAAGCCTCTCTCTTATGATGAGTAAAAGAGGACCAAAACCTCTATGATGCTCTAGACACCAAACAGTATTCTTGTCTACCAAATAAGAATATTTACTAGTACTAGGAACAAAACTCTAATCTCTTCCAGCTGTCAGAAATGGCATTATTCTCTCATGCAAATGTCGCTAAAACTCCCTGTATAAATTGGAAGAAACATCCATGGTTTAAAATTTTATCCTTTTCCTATGAATTTTTATTGTGAATTAAAACTATATCAAAAATTGCAATTGGTGGCCCATAAGTCTAATTCTGACCACAGACATATTTTCTTTGACTCACAGTTTGTTAACATGTAAATAGATTATATATAAATTCGAATACCTTTAAGGAAGATACCCCCAGGCCCTATCCCTCTATATTGTCAAGCCCCTATCACTCAGCACATAAATACTAGTTAGAGCTCAGCCTGTGACAAGAGAGTCAGAGTCCAAATTATGGCCACAACACTGAGCTATGCAGATGCTAAGTTTATTTACTTTATGTATAAATCATTCTTCATTTATAAAATGGGACAAATGATCATATCTAGTTCATACAATTGCTGTTTGGATGGAAAAAATATGTGTGTACACAGCTTAAAACCATGCTTGGTTTAGGGTAAGCACTATACAACTGGAAGCTATTATTGGTTTTGTTAAAGGCACTTGAATTTATGACCTTTAACTATGTTCTCTGGACAACTATTTCTTTTTAAATGGCATATGTATAATGAGTTAAGCCATGTTTAACTTCACCAGCAGACAGTCCCACATAAATGTGCATGCACATACAATAGTTTTCTGTACATACTTTCTGCAGTTTACAAATAAGCAAACTGAGGAACAGAAAGGCCAACTAATTTTCCCAGTCACTAGCAAATCAGTGGCAGAGCCAGGACTAAATCCATAAATGTGGCTCTCAGGTCTGCCTTCTGCTGTTCTGGCCAAGCCCATCTCAGGCATGAGAAAAATAAACTGCTTTTAGGTGGGACATATGTAATTGCAAATATACTTGGTTCTACATGAATAGTTATTATAGATACATATCAAAATGAAATAAAGTTAAATTAAACTCAAAGAGCTACTGATTTAAATAAGTAGCATTATTTCACTACTGTGATGCTTTATTCTTATTCATTATTACTTGGGGAAATCAGGTATTTTTTGGTTGTTTTGCAGAAGACAGTTTCCTTTAAAAACAGGCATTTGATGCCACAGTGCCTACTGAGGATGTGACTCAAGCCCACCACTCTCAAGTTAGAGGTCCTGATGAGCTCTGCAAGGGAAGCAGAGGTGGTGACTGCTGAGACCAGGCAACCCAGGTGGCGTCTCTGACATGAGGCCATGTTACTTTACAGTTAAACAGTTTGCATCTACTTCAAGGACAGTGACCCCTGTGCTTTCCTCTGTTTTGATGATACCCCAGAGAATTTCTCAGTGGAATGAGGAATACCCCATTCCTCAGAGAATTTCTGGGTTGAGAATCAGGATGGTCTTACCGGAGTTGGGCTCCACCAGGAGCACTGCTCCGCACTCCTGACAGGTGAATGACGAAGGCCTCCAGCCGACCAGGGATGGGGAATGTCCACAGCAAAACTCCTTTCCTTTGTTCACCGTGGGAAAATGAAAGGCTCCCTGAAAGGAACGTGAAAAATGAAGCAGGCTCACTCCTTGGTTCTTTTTTTTTTTTCCCTAAAGCGTAGCTTCTTTTCACTTTAAAAAATTTTAGTTGTTGATGGACCGTTATTTATTTACTTATTTATATGTGATGCTGAGAATCGAACCCAGTGACTCACACCTGCTGGGCAAGCACTCTCCCACTGAGCCACAACCCAAGCTCAACTCCTTGGTTCTTAAGTTGGAATCTGACTCTTATACATGTAGTGAAATATTTTCTTTTCCAAACTTTTGGTAGAGTCCACAGAAGATAAAACATTAAAAAAAATGGGGGAGGGAGAGGTAAAAATACTTGTAGGACGCTCCCCTAACAACATAAACCCAACCAGTCCCTGTTTACTCCTTACTTATCTTTCTTTTTTTTCCTGGCTTCACTGCCAAATCTAGTAGTGAAAAGAGAATATAGTGTCAGGCAAGCGTCAACCAGTACTTAATGTCAAGAATCAGCCATTGGTTCAAATTCTGACACCAGCATACTTTGGAAATGTGTCTTGAAGTAGTTTAGGAAGACATATCACAATGTGTGTATGCTACTTGAGATTAATTCAGGAAAAAATGTTACAGATATGGTAAAATATAACAACTATTAAATCTAGTCAGTGAGTTTGTGGGTGTTCATTATATTTTATTTTTCATTGTGCTGACAAATTAATTAGAAAAACTCAAAAAACTAGCTGGGCACAATGGCACACGCCTGTAATTCCAGCACTTTGGGAGGCTGAGACAGGAGAATTGCGAGTTCAAAGCCAGCCTCAGCAACAGTGGGGCGCTAAGTAACTCAGTGAGACCCTGTCTCTAAATAAAACACAAAATAGGGCTGGGGATGTGGCTCAGTGATTGAGTACACCTGAATTCAATTCCTGGTACCAAACAAACAAACAAAAAAAAAACTAATCAAGCGTACTTAAAGATATAAATCTATTTTGGGGAATTATTGTAATTTAAAATAAGCAAGTTATTATAAATTCACTAAAGCTTCTGAAGATTAATTTCATATGTAAGCACATACCATACACATGCAGAAAGAACAATGTATTCACACATAAAAATTTTTAAACCTTCTAAGTTGTTACCAGTACAAAAATAAATAAATTAATTAATTATAAGGAACTGTACATATTGCCCAAATTGACAGAAATGGTAGGGGAGTAACAAATAAGTGTTACTACAGAAAACAGATTAAAAAGATGATGAAATAACTTAAATTTAGAGGATGTGCTAAAAGGAAAATCAAGCAGAAGTATTCGATATATTATATCAAGAGTACCTATCCAGTGGCTAAGGAAACCCCAGTAACCAAGGCATTCTAATGCTATGGTGGACCTAAACTAAGCATCTAAATTTACTCTGCACTCCTGGGATTCCTGTTGGAACACAAGCTGGCATTGACAATATGGCCATTTTCACTGTCCTAGGCTCTCACCCTCACTTAAAAGATTTCAGGTTTTCATTCCATTTCTTGTCTGAGACCTTGAGAACATGAAAATCTTTCCATCTTCACAGAGAGACTATGGATCTCAGTTCTTATAAAGGATTAATTACATTTATGACTGATGATATATGGCATTTTCCTGGTGACCAGGAGGACACTGTAAATAAATGAGGGAAGGAGGGGAAAGCACAAAGATTTTGAATCCATTGAGGACTCTTTTAAAACTGTTATCATAAGGATTTGCAGTGGGCTCTGTGTAACATGGTAGAGGTCAAATCATCTAACACATCTTACTCAAAAAGCTAATGGTATAATTTTATAAATATAGTATGTGAAGTAACCACAGTTGTTCTGTCAGAAATATTGAAGTGGACATGTAAACTTAAGCAAAGTTGCATCTTTTTTATTACCGTATGGGCCAAATAAGGTATTTAGAACAACTTTTAACAAACTCAATGTCTTGGCAAAGCATTCTGCCTAAGCAGAACCACTGTTTTGAAGAAAGGTATGAAGTGTTCAATGTGTCTCAAAAAAGTTTCTCTCCTCCTTACCAATCTCCTCTCACAGCCCTGATCACTTACATATGGGAACACTGTACTAGGAAGCTAACAGTTAGTTTATGTCCAGAGAAAGGATCACCCAAGAAAGTGGGCAGTTTCAAACTTGCCTGTTCTACAGGCTGATCTTAGAAACACTACAACTCACCCAGTGTTGGGGTCATGTTACCAACAGTGATGGATTCAGGGATTTCTAACCCAGGAGCATATCCTGTGGTCCAGGCCACTGAGAGAGCACCATATGTGCCTGCCCTAGAAATCATAACTTGGCTTGTGCTGGCAGTGATGCTCTTGAGTTGAAAAGCAGTGGATTCAAATCCAACCTGAAGAAAAACATGTTTAGATTATTTCATATTTCTCTCTAAAGTTTCTAGGAGTGTGTTAAATGTCAACTTTCCATTTGTTTATATACTTCCCTGTCTTACAATATATTCAACTAAAGAAAAAATATTTAATAAATGAAATCTCATATTTGCAAATTTATTTTACTTTGTAATTTAGATTATAATCTATAGCTTTCTATTTTTGATTAAAATGTAACCCCTTCAGTGGACAATATCCAAAAAAAATAAATATAAGCATAGTTAAATGAAAGCAAAAAAATTTTTAAATGGCATTTTAATACAACAACCTGATTTGTCTAGAGCTGAAATCTGACCTTTCTCTAAGTAGTAACAACACATTTCTTCATTTTCAAAATGAGAACCAGAAACTGGACCTTCTATTAAGGTTTTCAGTTCTTTGATTCAACTTGATATCTTTTTGTGAAGATCAGAAAACTTCAAAGATTTTTTTTTTAAAAAAAAAATAAATGTCCTTTTCATAAGCATCAAATCCCAGGGCAGGTGATTTATAGATGAAATAAGTTCTGGTCAATGAGTTAGAATAAAACCAGATTCCTGGCTTCACACTGTGATTTGGATAGCTCAGACTACCAAGCTCTTTAGCTAATCTTTCCTGGGTATCTTCTTCATAGCAAGTACATTTGTTCCGTCTCCTGAAGTGGAATCCACCAGCATTAAAAATTATTAAAAGAGAACATATCTGCCCATATTCCTGTCCACTCAACCACACAAATTCCACATCAGCATCTTGGGCCAGGCTTGTTATTTGAGCTCCCATCTGAAGGAGTAAGATGGAATTATATCTCATAACATCTTCAAAGATGCATGGTGTTACCATAGCCATAGATAGCAGAACTAGTTTTGTGTTATATGGACGGAATCAGCCTCAAATGAAAGTAAGACCTTTGTTCTCCTTTGAATTAATGAAATGATTGGAAATGATCTTTCCTATGATGAACTTGAAGAACTCAGATTCTTTGGTGCAACCATGTCACAGAAAGACTCCCGGCATTTGTCTATGTTAGCACAAACTTGCCATAGTAAACCAAATGGCAAAGACAAACAAGAAAAGATCTGAAATATTCAGTAATATTTATTCTAAAATTATAATTACTTAGTATAAATAACTCAATAGTAAATACTTGATATAAAGAAAAGATTTGGGCATTTTAACTTTAGGTGACTGTTATTTTCAAAATTCTACACCTTACATTCAAATTCAACAAGATAAAAATTTTCTAAAACCCTAAAAAAGGAAATATATTTCCTAATTAATATTGAAGCTGACAAACTACTTTTATATCATGTATCTATTATGTCAAGTTTGATATTTATAGGATTATTCAAATTGAAGAAAACAGTTGATCTCAAGAGATTCTCTAGGAACTTGGTTCTTCCTGTAAAACTGCCCTCTGCTGGTCGGCTGCAGTACCACACTAGGGCCAATTACCTGAGAATTAGCTGCTTCTTCAGGGATTGGAAGCATAGCAGATTTTGCTTCCTGGAGAATTGTTGGCATTCCATAGATATTACCACCAAGGAGCATCACAGTCACCAGTTGCAAGGTGAAATTGGAGCCCAGTGACAGAAAGACCTAGAAACCAACAGCATCAATTATGGTTTGTTAGTGGTTAAGAAATGATTTTCAGGGGCTAGGGTAGAGTGCTTTCAAGCTCAGTGGTTCAGTGTTTGCCTAGCATGTGTGAGGCTCTGGGTTCGATCCTTAGAACCACATAAAAATAAACAAATAAAATAAAGGTATTTTGTCCATTTACAACTAAAAATATTAAGAAAGAAAGAAAGAAAGAAAGAGAAAGAAAGAAAGAAAGAAAGAAAGAAAGAAAGAAAGAAAGAAAGAAAGAAAGAAAAGGAAGGAAGGAAGGAAGGATTGATTGATTTTTGGAGTGAGATAGTGATCCTTTAGCGCACTGCCTGAGGTTCCTGTAGTAGCAGTTTCATCATTGTGTATTCCCTAGTCTTAAAACAAACCACCAGCATTTAAAGTATAAGGTGAGCAGTGGTCGTTGTATAGTATAAAAACTTGTAGCCGAGTGCAGTGGCACACACCTGTAATCCCAGTACTTTGGGAAGCTTAGACAGGAGAATTGTAAGTTCAAAGCCAGCCTCAGCAATGGCGAGGCGCTAAGCAAGTCAGTGAGACCCTGTCTCTACATAAAACACAAAATAAGGCTGGGGATGTGGCTCAGTGGTCGAGTATCCCTGAGTTCCATCCCTGGTACCAAAAAAAACCCCAAACTTGTAAACTTTCCACATGTGCTCAAATAGTTGCAAAAAGGAATCAAGTAGCAGTATTGATGAAGAAATCATGTGTCAAAGGAATGGAAACTGCACACCATTGAACAGTATCAGGTTCTAAAACCCAGCAAAACCCACTTTCTTCCTCTTCATTAAGTCATAACTAATTGATGATATTTATTCAAAATGGACAATGAATTAGGTATCTTGATTATTTGAATATGTTGGATAAATAAAATTACTAACACTATGTATTAAATTACCAGTGAACAAAATTTTAAAATCTAACAAAATAAGGAAAGTTCTGAACTTACAAATTTGTATTACACCAAAAGTATTTTTCAAACTTATAACACAATTTTACATAGAAACACTGTTACTGATAATGGCTAACCTCCAAGTTGTTCCATAACCTGAACTATTCCTAAAAAATTCTGTATCTCTGTTGAATATAAAAGCAACCACTTCTATGGAGTCTCTTCTTCTTTCAGATATAATGAACTTAAGCATGTGTCATGCCCTCAAATGTACAAAGCATACACCATAGCAGTTTCAAATGATGCGCAACCTGAGGGCAACAGATGTTCTTTCCAAATGACATTTACTGGGCCAGGGGGAGAGTTTAGTGATAGAATAGTTGCCTAATATTTGCAAGGGTGGGTTCAATGCCCAGTACTGTGAAAAGAAATTACATAGCTGAACATAAATTTTAGTTCAGATGCTAAGGAAACAAATTATAGTATTAAACTTTAATCATGTACACCCCACATTTCCTGTAAAAGCACCCCCTTTCCCTTGCAGGGCACTAATAATTCCTTGCAGGGTGATAATTTATTCCCATTTTCTAAAGAATGAAGGGCCAGATGCTACTACTTCATAAGCATTGAGTCCCTGATGCTTTCCCTCTTAGCTCTCTGCTCATGGGCCCATCCCAGACTCTGTGATGCAGCAGTTCCTCAAGGTGCAGGAATTAAACATTAAAATTGAACCTCAGTCACAATAGATTTGAGGAAAAGCTGATCTGCCTACAGAATAGTGGTTAGATTAGTTTGAAAGGGAATTTGAAAGTTTTTAGGAGGTGATCATGTTCTCTAGCATGCCCTTGCATAGCTCTGATCCAGGACTGCCTCATCAATGCTATTTTGCATATTGCTCATCACTCTTGATGCCATTTGGGCACAAACAGAGAATTTATAGTCCTATGATATCCTGTGTGCATCTCTAACACTGTGCACCCACATACTGTTTTAACTGGTTGTTAATGAGCCTCTCTTACACTAGACAGAAGGCCCAAGATGACAGGAATTGTGTCTCAATCATTGTGTCTGCTGAGCTTCTCACAAAGACCACCACAGAGATGAGTGCTCAAACAATGACCCAACCACAAAGGTAAAGCGCCTCCTTTCTTCTCACTTAAGCCCCTTTAAACCTAGACGTATTCTTTGAGTGTACCAGTGGTTCCTACAGTCAGGGTGTGCTGCATCCAAGAACTCAGTCGCTGGCCAGGTGTGGTAACAGTTTACATTCCACAGTCCATGTCTTAAACTTACATCAAAAGTCTTAGCAGAACCATTCCTTGTTCAAAAACCCATTTGAAAGTTAGAAGCCACAGCACAGCAGATTAGGCATGTCATGGCCTTGGTTGTCTTCCCTTTGGCTGACCTGTCCTTGCCTGTCAGAAATCCTAACTTTTACCCAGGAGGATGGAGCAAGGAGAACTGCATACTGTGTACTGTTGCTGTGTATCTGTATTGTGTAATAATATCCAAAACCTCAAAGAACAATGTGTTATATCTAGGGTGGGAGGGAGGAAGAGGATCCTTGAAAAAAATTCTGCCCTTGTTTTATAAGCATGTTGCATCTTGTCTCAAACATTTGCCTTGAAAAACTAACTCACTATCTAATTACGTGCAATCTTATACCACATATCTTCAACTATGAGAGTGATGAAGGAACCCATGCATTTGAAATAGGTTACTGAAAGAAGTTCTAGTCAGCAAATATGGCAAGCTTCTAAGTATGCATGCACTAGCAAACTTTATTTCCTTTAATTTAAAATATAAATCATAAAAACAAAACAGGTTCAAAGAAGATTTTAAGAAATCCATATGTAATTCAAACATGATATTCAGAAATCTAAGTACATCCATGAACTACAGCATTAAGCTGTCCAAGTGAAATGAAAGAACTACTATCATTCAAAATGATCCAAAAAAACTGACTAAGAGCCAGGCAGATCAAGTGCCTTAAATACATATCTCATATTTTGGGTGAGAACAACCTTTTAATATACACAGTTAGTAAAATAATAGAATAATCTTCTCTGTGGAAGCCTTATTGGCAAATGAATGCAATGCATAAAATGCTACAAATATGTTCCTTAAAAAGTTAAAGGAATGACCCCTAGTATTCATTAGCAACTTCTACTTGACTGTTCAGAATGTGATGCTATGAATGTGTTGAAAATACTTCCAGTTACATAATTTAAGCACAATGCACTTTTAAAAACTTCTTCTAATTTGTAAAAGAGACTTAATACAATGATGCTCTGGTTAACTTAATGTCCCTCTCTCTTACCCAGTATTGCACCATTTTGGATATAAGATATGGAGTTTAGAAATTGATAAATCATGGCCATGACCTTAAGCAGTTTCCCAGAAAACTAGAAGCTTGTAGTAATAATTACAAAACCCACGTCTGACAGTCTTTCTTCTCTTGATCATAACTTTATATAAAACAGATGAAACAAATAAGAAGCTACATCATTTTTCTCCTGCTTCTCCTTCCACCACCTTTCAGTTTGTTGCAAGTAGATCTCAAAGCATTCTGCAATTTTTGGGAATATGAAAAATAAGACCTACATAAACCAAAAAAACCTTCAATTTCACATTCAATCTAAGCTTCCCTGTTTATAGTAGTTCTTGCTTAATCAGGATCTATAGGGAAAGAGAGGTCATGCTATGATTTCAGTATTCCTCCAGATCTCAGCCCCAGGACCTTTCCATCAGTCTTCTGACACTTTCAGGTTTAAGACAAGAGGAAGGCCTCTATAAGACAGAGTGACAAAAACTTCATCTCTCTGCTGTCCTCCTTTCTTGGCCAATACTGGTTGCTACCACACCTCCATGAAAACAGCACCCCAATGCTCAACTTCATGGTCTCCATTTGGGTGTTCCTCTAACGCTTCATAATTCCACTCCTCAGTGTTCCTCAGAAGAGATTAACCTACTTTCTTGATAACCTTGTGATTCTCTCCATTTTTTACAATGCACCCTGCTAACTTTTCTCATGGCAACTGCAATCAGGACACCTTTTGAATAGCCTTTCTTAATCATAGGATAATTCAATTAAAAAATTTCTCTCCTATCATAGAGAATGATGTAGTTTGCACCATCCTTGGAAGGATTAAGATAAACAGTCACTTAAATCACACTCTGTGTGTTCAAAGACTGAGAAGGACTGCTGGGGTATCTACTTGACCCACAGGAAATTCAGGCCTTTTTAATCACTCTTACCTCAAATGATGGCAGAGTAGTGTGCTACTCTCACTTCTCAGCACACTCAAAAAATCATACTGAGCTGGGCACCGTGGTGCCCACCTGTAATCCCAGTGGCTAGGAAGGCTGAGGCAGGAGGATCTCAAGTTCAAAGCCAGCCTCAGCAAAAGCAAAGCACTAAGCAATTCAGTGATACTCTGTCTCTAAATAAAATACAAAATAGGGCTGGGGATGTGGCTCAGTAGTGGAGGGCCCTGGAGTTCAATCCCCAGTATCCCCCCGCAAAAAATTATTCTGATTTCCAAAATTTCAAGCACAGAAGCAGTTTCTGTATTTATGCAGCCCATTCAAGTCTCAGAGAGCAACAGTCAGTCTCACTACCCTGGAACTTTGCATGTACTAAATAAGTAAATGCCTGCTATAATCTAGATAAATATACTTACTCATTTATAATCTACAAATGTATTATCCAATAATTACTATGCATTTCCAAAGGCCTTTTCATGGTTATGTTTAAATGTCTGAGAAAGACTTTAAAGTGACCATGAGGTAAGCAAGGGCTCTCTTAAAAGTGTTATACTAGAATGATCAGGAAATTAAAGAAATACCACAAACCTGATTCTTTATTGGCACCACATCAACTTTATATCTGGTACCATCTGGAACCACCAGCTGCATCTCTGCATTTTCAGTAGCAACTAGTTGTTCTTTATGATCAGACAATATTTGAAATCTAACAGCCACATCTCCAAATGTTCCAGCAAGCCTTGTGATATTAATCTGAACAGATCTAATAAGGTCCGGTCCAATAAGTATTGACTGGTGATCTGGATACAGGGCAAATACTCCATGTGGATCATCATTTGCAGATACAGAGAACCATGTGATGCATTTTTCTGCCTCCAGTTCTGCTCCTCCCTCTACAGAAACCAGCTGTATCACACAGTCCTCCTCTATCTCAGGTATATCATCTGGCAGCAAATGAACATCAAAACTTGCATCACTCTCTCCATCGGCAATGGTGAAAAATCCATTTGTGGATATAAAGTCACCAGTGATATCAAATTCACTACTTAATTCCCAGTAAACCTAAAATAAAAGGGAAAAAATTCCAATAAAGTTAGATAATTCAGTATATTAAACCAAAACCCTTTAAATTATATTTCCCTTCATAATGCACAAAAAGAAATTTTGTGGTGCATCATTACATTCAAAGCCAAATCCTCCAAGAATATGTCAGTTTGTAAATTATATGAATCACTTTAGGCCTACATATACAATTTGCAGAACATGATTTAAAATTCTCTACTTGACCTGCTTCTAAAATAATAGCATATTTTGAAGAAAGAAAAGTGTTTTAACTAACTTTAGCATGCCAGTTCCAAAATTACATTAATTAGTGAACCAGGCACAATATTTGAAGATAAAAAGTAAGCCAAAACTTTGATGATTCACACCAGGATTTGGTATTGTTTATTTTAAATGTAAAGGAAATATTTATACATTATCAAGAATTAATTATTACTTCCAAAGCACTATGAACTCCATACCATAAAAGTTCAACTGAAGAAGTATCAGTTAATCTCCATTACTGGAAGAGAGATTAACTGTATGCAGAAATTTCACAAAATATATTTTTCTAGCAAAGAAATGACTGTCATTGACATTAGCCAAATACCATGAGAACTTCCAAGAGCATCCTCAGTCTGTATCAATAAACACATAAATGCAACCCCTTAAAAAACACCTGTAAATGGAGAAATTCTGTTGAGAAATAAAGCCTTGAAGAATATAATAAGCAATTTATTAAAAAATCAAGAGGCCTAAATAGAAAAGGCTTCATATTTATAGCAAACATTAAAATACAAAATAGTCCCATCCTTCATGATAAAGCCTGACAAAGGTCCTTCACACACTAACTGTAATCAAATTGAATTTAGAAAGAAAACCAGAACTGATGCGGTCTAAGCTCTCAGTTTCTCTCAAAAACTCAAGTGATGTCAGTTTTTCAAAACCATTAAAGAAAATGCAGGCTTTCTGTGTCTCTTGACCACATTCAATAGGTAAACAGGTGTACTTGGAAAAGGCAAATGAAAAATAATACCATAATTTCTCCAAAGGTGCCCTTTACCCTTCTAACAAAGAAAGTGATGACCAGGGGTCCTTCTGAAGCTAATGGCTCCAAATAGGTTTTCTTAGATAAAGACTCAGGAGCAAAATGAACAACTCCATTTGGATCACCAAACTTTTGTATCTAAAAAAAATTAATAAATAAAGACCATTAATAGAGAGCAGAGTAAATGAACAACAATGAAATTATAGTATCCAACATATTAATGCACAAATAAGCTGAGAAAATGAAAGAAACACGGAAATAACATTTGAATACAATATGCCTACCTACTTGATTAAAAAAAGAGATAACTATTATACTGACTGTTGTCTAAAATGAGGTTGTTATTCCTTAAAAACAATAGGAATAAGTAACCAGAAAACTGTAATTTGCAAAACCTAAAAATAATATTAATTTGATGACTGACTTTGGCTTTTTCTAGCTATAGTATAAAGTGGATAGAGGCAGAAAGGCCCTGTAATGCTTAATTTTATGCATCAAATAGGAAGGACTAAACACCCAGTTATTTGGTCAAACAAGAGTCTGCATGTTGTCATAAAGGTGTTTTATAGATATAATTAACCTTAAGGATCAGCTGACTCTAAATAAAGGAGATTAGCCTCTACAATAGGTGGCCTCATCTAGCCAACTGAACAACTGAAAAGCAAACACTGAGGTTTCTTGCAGCAGAAAGAATGGTGCCTCAAGACTGTTAAGTCAGGAACCCTGCTTGAGTTTGCAGCCTACCAGCCTGCCCCACAAATTCCCACTCAAGACCACAGACAGCTTCAGATCTTTCCTGGGTTTCCTGCCTGCCAAACCCCACAATCACATGAGTCAATTCCTTAAAATCTCTCTCTCTTTTTCAATCACTGTATGTGTGTGTGTCTTACTGGTTCTCTGTCTCCAGAAAACTATGACAGATGTAGATCCCAAACAAGAGGATTTTCCAAACAACAAAATTAAATTGTGCTATCTCTCTCTACATTGTTTTCAGTAGCCTTGATTCCCAGTAATTTTGGCTCTCGTGACTATGTGATTTATATCAAATACACAGAATTCAGTCACGTAGTCAGGTATTCAGAAATAACCTGAATTCTGTGTATTTGACATGTAGTTGACATTTGCAAATCTAAACTACATGTCTATATAGAATGTCAGTTTTTCTGGATAAACTATCGAACAAGAGAGGAAAAATATTAATATCTAGTCATTTGTAATAACCGCAAGATAGCAGAAATATACTTTAAAATATCAAAAAGTACAAACATTTTGAAAATTTACAAGTACAACACTGTCTTGCTGTGTGCACAGTTTCTGCAAGTCAAAGCATATTCAGCACTTAGGGAGGCTGAGGCAGGAGAATCGCGAGTTCAAAGCCAGCCTCAGCAATGGTGAGGCGCTAAGCAACTCAGTGAGACCCTATCTCTACATAAAACACAAAACAGGGCTGGGGATGTGGCTCAGTGGTCAAGTGCACCTGAGTTCAATCCCTAGTACCAAAAAAAAAAAAAAGCATATTCAGACTTACTGTTAATGTAACATCTTTAGCTCTGGAGTCTAAGTTAGCTTCTCCTTTCACAAGTTGAAGTTTAATTACAAAGGTCTTTTCAACTTCAATTTCTTCATGAGGGTAGATTGCCAGAATTAGGGTTCTCACTCCATCTTCTCCATCTCCAAAGTAGAAGGACCCACTCACTGGGTCTGCAATGTCTCTGTTCTGTGGTGGTAAGGTTTCCTGAGAATTGGGTCCTACTATCTCCCAGTTCACCTGCAAGGTATTTTGTTTTTTTATTTTTTTAATAGAGATGATCAATTTTAAGCAAAGGATTATTATAGCATATATAGTGTTAGGAAAAAATATACACATATATAAAACTATTGTAGGATATTTCCAGAGAATGCCTACTTTGTCAGCTTATTTTTTAATTAAAAATGACATTTGCAAATCTAAACTACATGTCTATATAGAATGTCAGTTTTTCTGGATAAACTATCGAACAAGAGAGGAAAAATATTAATATCTAGTCATTTGTAATGACCACAAGATAGCAGAAATATACTTTAAAATATCAAAAAGTACAAACATTTTGAAAATTTACAAGTACAACACTGTCTTGCTGTGTGCAGTTTCTGCAAATCAAAGCATATTCGACAGACAATAAAACTTATGTGAACTTTCTGCTGAGTGTGCAGTCTCTTCCAAATATACTTAAATTCCTATTACAAAATGAACAGAAATCTTCTAAGTTGTTGAAATAACACATTTTCACATTATAATGAATATAGTTCTATGTTTCAATAATTCCAAATTGTATATTTTCCCTATTAACTATAAAAAAGAAACTGGGCACGTTTTATTGCTTGTCACTTGATCTCTCAGCAGCAGTGGACACAGCTGACCTATGAGTTTTGTTTTGTTTTGTTTTGTTTTTTGTTTTTTTAGTTGTAGATGGACACAATATCTTTTATTTTTTTTAATATCTTTTATTCTTTATTTATTTTTATATGGTGCTGAGGATCGAACCCAGTGCCTCACGCACGTGAGGCAAGCACTCTACCACTGAGCCACAATCCCAGCCCCCCATGAGTTTTTCTTTAAATACTATATCCTGTCTTTCTTGGCTTGCATGGTACTTACAGGGCACATGCCTTTTTGGTTTTCCTCCTCCTTTGCTTTCAGTCTTCTTTGCTAGCTCTCTGCTCTAAATGCTAAATTCCAGGAGCATTCCAGGCTCAGCTCCGTATTCTTCACATCTCTGTCTACACTCCTCCATCTCAAGGTTTCAAATGACTCTCTGAATGTCAGTGCTCCATATTCTTCACATCTCTGTCTACACTCCTCCATCTCAAGGTTTCAAATGATTCTCTGAGTGTCAGTGCATACCCAAGCTGTGCCACAGCCATGACCACACACTGCGCGCACACACACACACACACACACTCCCCAGCCTACTGGACTCCTCCACTGGCATGTCAAGTAGTATCTCAAATTAACATGGCAAAACAGAATTCCTGATCCCCCTCAAAACTTCTGAATATCAGAAAATAGTACTGTTTATCCAGTTTTCAAACTAAAATTCTAGAAATTATCTTTAATTCCTCTCCTCCCAGCCTTCACCTTTAACCCAATGAATTTTCCTCCAAAACATACTCAATGTCTATTTACTGATCATCTCTTTCCACCACCATTTCTGCAAAGGGCAACAGCCTCCTAACCTAATCCCTCCTGCTTCTATACTGCTCCAATGCCTTCTGGGCAAACCACTCTCCTAACAGTATTTCATGGTGAGATGCTTTCAATGACAATCCAATGACATTATTCCCCTTCTTAAGTCTCTGTAATAGCATCCTTTTTTAAACCTAGAATTGATCTTTTACCTGGCAAAGGAGGTTCTCCGTAACCAAGTACCTATTGAGCCCTCTGATCCATCTTGTACTACTGTACCATCATGTGCAAGCCCTGAAGACGAGGACCTCTCCTACCTCACATCAGGCTGTGTCTCGGCAGGACCTATTACTCCCACATACTCAACACTCTAGTAATTGCATGTCCACCTCTTTCTCATCACTCAGCTTTCTGCTTCAATATCACACCCTCACCACCCAACTGAAGGTAGCCAGCAGCCGGGTGTGGCGGTGCAGGCCTGTGATCCCAGTCTTTTGGGAGGCTGAGGATGGAGATTTGCAAGTTCAAGGCCAGCTTGGCCAACTTAGCAAGATCTATCTCAAAATGAAAAAAAATAAAGGGCTAGAGTGTAGTTCAGTGATAGAGTGCCCTGGGTTCAACCTCCAGTAGACAGCAGGTCACTCACAATTGTGTCTGACAACTTTATGAGCAGAGCCTTTATTGTTATCAGATAATATGTTTTTACTAATTTCATTACTGTTTAATTCTTTTTTCTAAAGTGAACTATCTGTAAGAACACATATGAGATATAATTCACAAATATATTCTTAGTACCTAAAACAGGATCAGCACATAGAAATCTCTCAATAAATACTTGTTGAAGCTGGGCATGGTGGCACATGCCTGTAATCCCAGCAGCTCGAGAGGCTAAGGCAGGAGGATGACTAGTTCAAAGATAACTTGAGCAACTTAGGCGTTAAGCAACTCAGTGAGACATTGTCTCTAAATAAAACACACACACAAAGGCTGGGGATGTGGCTCAGTGGTTAAGTGCCTCTGAGTTCAATCCCCAGTATCCCACAAAAATACTTGTTGAACTGATTAATTTAATCAGAATCATTAACTTGTTCTCAAGAATTCCCAAAGGATAGACGTATGCCCAATACACTTTTATGTACTTCATCTTATCCAAAAGCCACGTTACCCATTCAAGGTAATTAATAAATACTATTTATTTATTTATATTTATTTTTTATTTTATTTAATATTTATTTTAAATATTATTTATATTTATTAAATAAATGTTATTTATTTAATGAATATATTTGAAGAGTAGGAAAATGCAAAATCATACACAGTCTATCAAAAATTATTTTTAGCCGGGCGTGGTGGCTCACGCTTGTAATCCTAGCACTTTGGGAGGCTGAGACAGGAGAATCGTGAGTTCAAAGCCAACCTCAGCAAAGGCGAGGTGCTAAGCAACTCAGTGAGACCCTGTCTCTACATAAAACACAAAATAGGGCTGGGGATGTGGCCCAGTGGTCGAGTGCCCCTGAGTTCAATCCCCAGTACCAAAAAAAAAAAAATTATTTTTAAACCCAAAGGAGGAATAATTTTACCTGAATCTCTCCCAAGAGTCCTCCAGTTCGCTCCAGGACCAAGGATAAAATCATTGTGGAATTGGGGTTAGGAACAGAAATTTTGCTTTGATTGAGAAATCTTATAGTGCCAAATGGAGAATCATTCTTGGCAATGGTGATTCTGCTCACTAGGTGGCGCCCAAGGATTGCTCCACCAGTAGCTCCAGTGAGAAGAATTTCAAAAGGCTCCTCAAATTCACTGCATAGTGAGAAGGAGCAATTCTGAGTCCAAACATATTAAAACGCTTGTAAAATCCAAATAACTAGTCATTTTCTAAACTGATCATACATATTCAAGGCACAGTAGTCACATACCAAATGGAGGAAGAGGGTGCTTAGCTGAAAGCATGAATGATCAGCATCAATATTACATAACCTAGGACAGTTATTAGATTTTCTTCCCCTTTTCAGTTGCTTAAGGCTTAAGGCAATGAACCAAAGGATATTTCCACATTATGATTAGATTTTTTAAGTCTATAGGAATAGAAATTATTTCTTCTATTTGAAAGGAAATGACATACACAACCATGGTGGTCTCTAGGGCCCCTTTCTCTATCCCCAGTATCCCCAAAGTCTTTCATCTGCTATTTCTCAATGGGCATATGTATTAAGGGTGCATATTAGAGTCAGATATATCATGTTTGATGTGGGCCCACACTATTTCCTGGATTACCAACCTTTCACTGCCATCAATGATGGACACATTTACAAAAGTTAAGTTCTGTCCATGCTGAAAGGTGACTGAACTGCTGTGCAGCATATAACTGATGCCTCCTGGAACAGCAGAGGAGCTCTGAGAGATGAAATCGGCAGTCACAATGCCGTAAGTTCCATGCAGCCTCACCACTGGGATGGCAATTGCCCTGACATCCTCCTCCACTGTAACGGAACTGGGAATTAACTGGCACGCCAGACAAAGCAACCAACTTTTATACAATTCAGACAAATTAAACTAGGTAACTAAACATGATCTGGCAAGGCAAGCATTTGGTTTTTCTGTAATTCATTTATCATTTTAAACATGATTAGTGAAAATTTCATGACTCATTTTTTGAGTAATAAAGTAGTTCATTAGATGTTGAAAGTTATAGTGAGCAGTAAAGGTTAGCATCAAACAACTTATTTAATTGCTAGAGAAGGCATTCCTCCTCTGTGTGTTACATACAAATATATGATTTGGGTTATAAGACAACATTAGCTGGACCTGAGAAACACTTCAAATATATACACAAAGGAAAGCATCCTGGATTGCTTTTACATAGCTAAAATATGAATACTATAAATAGATGAAATCTATGCTATTTATATGAATACTTTAAAGTCTACATATAAAAAATTCTATTATATTTTCAGGTCCTTTAAAATATTCTGTGAATATGAAAATGCCTCCTCAATGCTTGATTTCAATTTAAAAATTAATTTTAGAAATCTTTATTTCTACTTGAGCTGTACTAACCTTGATATATTAAAATATTACTTTATAGAGTTCACATACCTTGGGCTAAATAAGACTGCACTTATATAAAAACTACATATAAATAGGCATTACCCAAGATTCCCCAAAAGAGAGTGAATCAAAATTAGGGAACGAACAAAATAGTCAAAGTCCTATTTATTTCTTGATGCAAAAATTCAATATGACTGTTACTAGCTAGCTATACACTGAAGTTCACAAAATAGTAATGTCTTTTATGATTTACTCATAAAAGTCATTATTAACCAATTCCTTGAAAGATTTTTTGATGAACTTTAAAAATGTCCAGATAACCAAAGAATTTGGATAGAAGCAATGGAGCCAATAAACTAATTGCACAAACAAAATAACATTAACTTTTTTAGATTAAATAGCATATTTATTTTTTCTTCTTAGGTATACATGACAGTAGAGTGTATTTTGACTTATTATACATACATGGAGTATAATTTATTCTAATTAGAATCCCATTCTTGTCATTGTACATGAGGTGGAGTTTCACTGGTCGTGTATTCATATATGACATAGGAAAGTTAAGTCTGATTCATTCCATTCTCTTTCCTATTCCCATTTCCCCTCCCTTCTCTTCATTCCCATTTTATTCTGCCTTTGAATAAAACATTTCCTAGAAAGGGAGCTTTCTCTTTCTACCTAAAAAGGGATATAGTCATATTCTCTGTACTCTGCTTCTACAGAAGGGAAGTTGATATTGGAAACTATTTCCAGAAAGAAGGATCAAGATCCAGACACTACCTGCATGTGCACCAGTAACAAAGTCATTTCAAAGGTGATTATTCACTAAAAAGTGAATATTCACTCAGTTCTTATGACACAGGAAATTAAATAAGTTAGAGAGGTTTTCATTAAAATGTTTAGAACAGAAACATTTTAATAATCCTAAGACTAAGTATAATTTTTCTAGATTTACTTGTTATTAACCATTTGGCTTTACCATAAACAGAATGGTTCAAAACTTCATAAAGATAATTGAAAACATATTTTCAAAATTAATAAATATAAAAATATAAAGGTATATATGTGTGTGCACATACATATACACCAAACCAAGAAAATTTTACATATGCAAATTCAAACTGAATGTCATGTTCTAGTACTTTGTAATTGAGAAGATGGTAGAAAATGTACAAGTAAGCAACCTGGACCTACCTTTGAAAGTAGTATACTTTGGGTCAAATTCAATGATTCCCTCTGCATTATCATTTTTCATTATTATGATTCGAACAACAGAGGTGTTTCCTATTTCAGGAGGTTGATCTATCTGAAGTCCATTTTCTTGGATGGTAAAATCATATTCTCTTGGAAAGTCATAAAAAATAAAAATTTAAAACACAAAATATAAATAACAAATACATAATTGCTTAGCATGAATTGAAAGATCCTTTAGGATCTTTTAGCTCCTGTAACTTAGCTCTATTAAGTATTGTAATGCTTTTAAGGATATTCAACACTAAGATACTGGTTTTTTTAAAATTTTGTTTGAAAAAGATTTCTGTACTTCTCCCAATTATTGGTGCCTGCATGAAACCAAAATTAATATAAAACAACTAAACTTGAGCAATGTGAACATAGTAAAACTACTAGGAAATCTGGATGCAACTGTAATAAAACAAACCTCTGGAGATCACTTCTGAGCACCTGCTATAGTAATGGGCCTGTGGCACTCAGAGTAAAACAGATAGATGTGAGATTTACATTGTTAGGTTAAGACAGTTACTTTAAAGACATAACCAATGTCTTCCCAGTAATTAAATTTCAAGCTGAACCGTCAAGATCTAAAAAAAGTATTTTAATGAAACTATAATTCCTCTATAGTGAGGGAAGTTTACTTGTATAACAACATATTTCTACAAAAGACATTTTTTAGATAGATGTTATTCCCATTAAACAAGTTTTGACTTACAGAGCTTTAAGCCACTTTAATTTCTAATGATAAAAAAAATGACAGTGAATGATTTCAGTCCTCCCTACAATTCTCAAATTCTATTTACCTGGTATTTATACCCTATCTTGTACTGAAAGATTGAAAGTGTTAAATAAATATTTTGTGTTGGGCAAAATTGGAAAACTGAGGATTAAAATATTAAATGAATAAAGTAACTATTATCAGTACTCTGAGATGGGTTGTAAGTTAGCTGATTACCATAAATTAATACCTAAGTAGTAAGAATTCTAGTGAGCAGGCAAAAAGAGAAAAAAAAACTGTGCTATACTACTTTCTTTTTTGGATCAAAGGAAGTCTAGAAATTTATCTGGAAGGAAAAGCTTCTTTTCCAGAATCAAACTTAAATAGCAACTACATTTTTTTTTTTTTTTTGGTACTAGGGATTGAACTCAGGGGCACTCGACCACTGAACCACATCCCCAGCCCTATTTTTTGTGTTTTATGTAGAGACAGGGTCTCACTGAGTTGCTTAGCACCTCACCATTGCTGAGGCTGGCTTTGAACTCGTTATTCTCCTGTCTCAGCCTCCCTAAGTGCTGGGATTACAGGCTTGCGCCACTGCACCCGGTTAAATAGCAACTACATTTTAAAAGAACAGTTAAGAAGGCAAAAATCTTTGTCCTAGTTATAATCAATAACACAAATATGATCTCACATTTAATTAACTATTTCTTCCAAAATGCACTTATTTAGTTCAAGTGGTGACCAGTTTGACTTTTAACATATTTAATATGTGTAGAAATTCATTCCCATTGCTTGACACCAAATAATTTCTAGGAAATTAAAGATTTGAAGTATAAATAAATATGAAATTTTTTTACCCAGCTGGGATGACACACTCTCTACCTAAGTCACTAAGAGAAATATTTTAGTTTAAAAAGGTTTTAAAGCATTAAATTACATAACAAATGCAAAATTACTTTCATGTATAAGGCAAATTTGTTTCAGACTTCTATAAATACAAAAGCTATTCTAGTGGAAGGACCCCCTTCCTGGATCCTTTGTAAGTTATGCAGAGGAGAGGAGCTTGCAGGGCTGGTCAACATGTGAGCTGCTCAACCATGTATACTGAAGTATGTGCTAAGGGTGTTTTCCATCTTGTCTATTGAGCTGGCTCCACTAAACCAGAGAATGAAAAAAGCTCATGATGGTTAGCTTTTCATCTTCACTAAAAATATAGTGCACCTTAATGGCCAACCATCTTTGACTCAAAAATTTCCCCACTTTAAAACTGGTATTGGGCAGTGTCTGCCTCTTTCACCCATGAGAAGACAATATAAGATAGCTTTCAGATATACAATGAAACATGTCCCTCCTTCCAGTCCTTTCACAGGCACAGAAACAGCAGGGAGCAAATTTTGCCACCCCAGAAGACCCATAATCTAGAGGACAGTTAGGCTCTTTCGTCACCAAATTACCAGGCATCATGTCATGATTATTCCCTGCCTGCTCTGAATAAATGCACAGACCAGAACCACATACTTTGCACATTTAAGGGAAAATTAAAATTCAGGAAATTGCAAAAAATAACACATAGCCTTTTTCATAATTTCCTTTCTATGACCTGTTTGAATGTCACTCAAGTCTGAAAAACAGCAAAAAAAAAAAAAAAAGATCAGTTATAAGCCTCAGTGTTAGTGTCTAAACATGTAGCTTTAATTCATTCTCTCTTCCTCTCTCCTTCCTTTCTCATTTCCTTTTCTCCTTTACCTTCCCTGGAGTTCCACCTTTAGAATTGCTAGAGAAAATTCTTCAGGGCCTTCAGGATGGTCGTCATCAAGGATTTCAACATACAGACTCTTCACTGTCTCTCTGCCTTCAAAGAGGAGCTCCCCTGATGCAGAAACAAAATCCAAGCCGGCATCTGCTGTCCCGCTCACAGTCTCGTACCAGAGTCTCACCAGGCCAAAATATCCACCCCAACGGATGACTGTGACATTAACCTACGCAAAAAGCATTTTCTCATTTGATTGGATGTCTAATCTAACAGACAACATTATCTCTAATTAAAGACTATTTGCCAGGATTATGTTAAGATTAAACATGAATTTATAAAGTATATGTTATATGTTAAAATAATGATGTTAGGAGCAATTACATCTGTTTGTGAAAAACTTTAACAAGGCAATGTATTTGGCAGGGAGGTACTGGGGATTGAACTCAGGGGCACTCAACTACTGAGCCACACCACCAGCCCTACTTTGTGTTTTATTTAGAGACAGGGTCTCACTGAGTTGCTTAGTATCTCTCTTTGCTAAACCTGGCTTTAAACTCATGATCCTCCTGCCTCAGCCTCCCAAGCCGCTGGGATTACAGGTGTATGCCACTGCATCTGGCTTAAGGAAATACCTTTTAAAGAGCGTTCACAGTATCAAAAACAAAAACAATATTAAGATTTTTAATCTTGTTACACCATACCCCCAGTGCTTCTTCTGATACTTGAAGCTGCTCCTGTGAAAAGGAAAATTGGCCATAGGGAGAGTCACTGGCCACCACAGTGATGTTGGCCGTGCTTCTGGAGTCACTCAGCACTCCTCCCTCACTGACTCCAGTGAGCTGAAACTCATAGAAAGACTTTTCCTCAGGAATATCATCATTCAAAGCCTAGAGAGTGATAAAAACAGTCACTAGCAGTAAAATCTATAAAATTTAAACATACCTTTTACATACAAAGCAGTAACAGACTCTGCAATATTAACCTCCTCACAACCCACCCCAATACCCACTGCCCCCGCACCACACACACAGAGTAAAGGGTGTAACAAGCCAGCTACACAGATACCTGTATCACTACAATGGCTGCAGACTGTCCATTCTGCATTTTCAGTTTTCCTGATGTTTCAGCAAACACTCCCACAGAAGGAGGGATGATTCTCCAGAACACTGTGACCTCCCCCGAGATGGCTGGGCCACGAACAAGCCTACAATACACAAATGTATATTCAGTACATTTGATTGCTGATACTTTTCCTAAATATTTGCTGAATCTTTCAACAGTAACCAATTTTCATTTATTTTAAGAACATTATGCTTTTAAATAAACTCACCTATCAATTACAATCACAAGAAATTACTTAGAAAATATTGAGCTAGAGTAAATGTCTTGACAAGCATATTGGCCCAAACTGAACATTAATAGTGGGAGGTTTAGAGGATAAAAAGAATTAGTTACAGATCTTCAATACACAGGGCATAAAATATGAATAGCCTAACAAACTTCTCCAAAGAACAATAAACACTTTATACATGTGCATGCTCATGGAAAAGGATAAAAAATCATCTTTGGATCACTATCAAAAAGATAAAATACTGAGTCAAGTCCAGCCACTTCATTGATGGCTGCCATCTCTATTCCTCATGAGAAAATTTGGGAGAAACAAGCATGCCTATGATCATACTAATTTAGTTATATGATAAGTTCTGATGTTATAACACTTAGAATCAAAATCTTTGATATTGATGCATTTCTAAGAAATGGTTTTTCAGCTAAGACATACACACTTTCAAAAAATGATGAAGTAATTCCCATATTGTACATTTAGCTATAGAACAGGGCTGAAAGCATGGACGTTTTGATCTCAACTCCATGTATAGGTTATGCAAATCATCCACTAGTCTGAAACCTTCTTGGGATCTAATTTTCATTTCAGTCTAAAAGGTGCAGCATCTCCAGATGATGCTACCTCTATATAAAATGATGATGCATAAACACTGTGTATGCATTAAGAATGGTATACTAAGGCTAATCCTTTAAACAAAAGGTCATCATCCCATATAAGCAAAGAAAAATCCTGAAGCTCTTACCTGATAATAGCAGTACCATTATATTTTGCTGAGGGCTCCCCAATGAGGACATGCCTAGATGATGAGGCTATCCAGACTTCTCCTGGTGCTCCCCTTTCTCCCCGAATGATTATTGATGCACTACCTAAGTTGAAGATAACATATAATGCATGGATAAGTACCCAAAGTACTTAATAATGCTAGAATTTTCCTGACCACAGAATTTGCTTTTTGTAACAGGCCCATGTATATGGATGGAGTTTTGATAGCAAAAAGACATGTAACAATATAAAGTTTTTATAATTAAAGTTTCTGGGCCATTTTTTTACTGTTGTTTTTGTTCATAGAACACACACTAGAACAATTTCTTGAAACATTCTCTACTGATTCAAGCAACAGACCATCATATGGACCATATGATACCTGTTTCTGAAGTGTCAAAATATCTAGTTACTGGTTTCAGATGAAAACAGGTATACACTACACATCAAACATAATGTTTTTAAAAATAATGTTTTATAATAATAAAAGTATTTGTGAGCATTCAAATATGTTTCCAAAATTTAGGAAATCAAAAACCACTATCAACATTTCAAATAAATAATTCCAAACTTACATAAGACAAGCATACCAGAGCACTTGCCTAGCATGCATGAGGCCCTGGGCTTGATTCCCAGCACAGACAAAAAAAAAGAAAAAAGAAGAGAAAAAGAAGAAAGAAAGAAAACATGCACATAACAAAAATGGAATTACTTTGAACATGTTGTTCTGAAACCTATTTTATTAATGTAACGATTACTCATGTAACTGTTCTTCATTTTCAATGTAATTGTTTTTCTGCCACAATGTAATTGTTTTTTCTCTTTTTGAATGATTGCACAGTATTCTGACACATTTAACCAGTCTCCTAATATCATACCATTTAGGAAGCTACCATATTTAATTTTATAATATTGCTTCAGAAAAATTTATTTAAAAAGTCATAGCTAAGCAGTAAGAAATCTCTTACCAACAGAGGTACTATAATTTTAATTAAAAACTTATTTACCTCGAGTACATCTTTATGTTTTAGCAAACATTTTAGGAATTAGAAAACCTAACATTGCCTATCTCTGTAACTACTGACGATCTGGTTTAATCTACTTTTTAATTTCCAAAATTTCTCTTACCTTTTGCAGGGGATATTTCTACCTCATCAATTGGTAACAGCTGAATTATATAATGCCTGTCCTCTTCCAACACGGTGTCTTGCAGTGTATGCAATACAATGGTCTTCTGAGACTCTGTCTATATCAAATAAGAACAATAAATCTTCCAGATTGAACAAAGTCAAATTTTGAGTGTTTTTATTAGCAGAATAATGTTTATGCCCATAATCACTTTTTAAGTGTGTCTTTTTTGTCACCTAGAATAAAGATTGCATCTAGAGAGAATTACTATACAAAAAAAGAATCAGATCTTACTGTAAATTCTATTTAGGTTCTTAGGAAAAATGAAAAACAAATAAACGCATCTCTTGAATTTACTGAAAAATTTCAACACTGGAGTTCAATCTTTTAGCAAACAAAATGGTCACATCATAATGTGAACTGGCAAAAGTCACAGATTTAATATTTGTAAGGGAGTTGGCTCTATTCAAGAAAAAAACAAGCAATGTATGACCTGAGATTATAGTCACAGCTGCAATAGATAGTCCAGAGATACCTGCTATAGTTAATCATCACTGACATCCTTCTCATGACCTGTTCTGTCAATGTTAAGTTATCACTGGCACCTTCCTAGTTAACAATAGTACGGCAATACAGAAACCTGATTCATAAGAAAAATCTAGTAATCTAAATAAAATATCAAATTCATCCAGGAATTATTACACATTTCAATTTTCTTTTACCTTCACCTTTCAGATTTTATTTTTCTTTGTTTTTATATGCTCCACTTGTTTCTTGCTGAGTGCATCATGTTATCTTACACTGTTTTCCCATTGCTACTAAAACACAGGAATGCTGTTTGTTTTTGAGATGAAGTCTCAAGGTCTTGCTATGTTGCCCAGGCTGGTCTTGAACTCCTGGGTTCAAGTGATCTTCCCACCTCAGCTTCCCAAGCAGCTGGAACTACAGATGCATGCCACCATGCCTGGCACAGAATGTTACTGATTTTATGTTTCATTAATATTTTTCTGTCTTGGATCTCAGGAGCACAGTTTGTACTGATCCTCTTCTTGTATCCAGCACTATTTCTATTGGACAATGGATGGCCTTTTATTTCTATTTATTCTCTTTGTCCCCTTTATCTGTCCCATTTCTTTTGTTCATTTTGTTTTGCTCTTTGGTACTGGGGATTGAATTCAGGGACACTTTACTATTGAGCTACATACCCAATTCTTTTTTAAATTTTGAGACAGGGTCTCCTAAATTGCTGAGGCTGGCCTTGAACTTGGCAATCCTCCTGCCTCAGCCTCCCAAGTAGCTGGGATTATAGTCATGCACCACCATGCCCTGTTTGTTGTTTCTGACATAGGGTCTCACTATGTTGCTCAGGCTAGTCTCAAACACCTGAGTTCAAGTGATCCTCTCATTTTAACCTTCAGAGTAGCTGGGATTACAGGTGCTCATTCTGCCCTTTCAATACCATTTGTCAAATCTCTCCCCATTCTGTCACTCACTCTTAAATGCATGTGTCTACTTCTTAATTTTTCTTTCAGTATATACTGTTGAATCCATCCACGTTTCTGTGTGTAGATATAATTTATCCTTTTGATTGGTATGGACAGTCCACTGTTTGCATTTACAATATTTGCAACATTTACCTAACAAGGACTATTAACTGTTGTAAATGATATTACCATGAATATTCTTCTACATGTTTCTTTGTATTACAGTAATTTCTCTGAGGTGCTATTGACTTAAAAGAGAATTCATTCTTGTAATTTTTGGATTCCTTATTTACAAATTTGCCTGCTCAATAAATTTTTTTGTAACCTCAGAATCAATGTTCAGGCACTTTTATGGTCATTTGCAGATATGTGCACAGTGGCAAAAACTTTGAGTCATTTTAACATATTTTCCATTTTATTTTTTTAAATTTTTTTTAAATGTTTATTATTTTTTAGTTGTAGGTGACAGAATATCTTTATTTTATTTTTATGTGGTGCTGAGGATCGAACCCAGTGCCTTATGCATGCTAGGCGAGCACGCTACCACTGCGCCATAACCCCAGCCCCCATATTTTTCATTTTAAATAAGCACTGCAAATCATACTTGAATAGCTTATTTACCACAAAATAAAATTTTCTCCTTATAACACATCACAGCCTTCCTGTGCTGAAGATTTCAGTTCTACACTCAGGGGCCATTTAAAACAGTGAAATCACCAACAGAAAAGCACAAAAATGAAAATAAAATGGCAATATATTGATGATGAAAAAAACATTTGTTTACATTATAAGAGTATAAACAAGAAAAGGCACAGTTTTGTTCCACCTCAATTGGGACTATGCTAATTGGGTGAATCTTATTTTCTACTACTCTTTGTCCACAAATGACTATGAAAGAAGCAGGAGTATTGATTTGGAGAGTTACAAATAAATTTTAATCAACAGGCGAATTCACAAATGCAGCATTGTAGATAATGATTGACATGCATCACAAGAATCAACTGTTTTACATAGTTATGTTGCTACCCACCTTACTACTCTAGGTATAAGGCAACTTTCCATGTGGTATGATCTCCATTTCTTAAAAAAATTGACAACAAGTAACAGGAAAAAATGCTGAGAGGTGATTACAAGTAGCAATTCCCAGACAATGTTTTTGGAACATTAGTTACAAAAGATAGTAATAAATGTTTTGGGATAAAAGATGATGAGGAAGTTTCACGGGGTAATAGATTCAGAATTGTTTCTCTATTAGAGATTCAAAATGCATGCAATTAAATTTTTTAATTGCACCAAGAAAGCTTTCTTTTTTTTAATATTTATTTTTTAGTTGTGAGTGGACAGAATATCTTTATTTTTATTTTTATGTGGTGCTGAGGATCGAACCCAGTGCCTCCGCGTGCTAAGCGACCACGCTACCACTTCGCCATAACCCCAGCCCCAAGAAAGCTTTCTTAATTCAATTTAGAGTTTCCCAACTGTATTTGAACACTCAATCTTTTAGATCAGCAGTGCAGAGCAACGGTTCAAGAAATGCTACTACAGACTACATTAGGAAAACAAAGAGTTTCTAGCTTTTGGAAATTTGAGGTCATTAATTTTTGATCATACAATGTAGAAAAAGAGTTGAGCTTCATTATATTAAGTTGAGGTAGCAACTTGATATTTTATTAGAATTTTTCTAAATGACTTTAAAATGATTTTAAAGCTTTTTTTGTAAAGCATTTTCTAAGGGTCAGGAGGTTGGTTAGCCTCTTCACAAATATAGCTACAGGTAATCCTTATGGTCCTTGTTCAAGTTCAGCATTACTATCCTTGGTTTGCATTTAGGAAACAAAATGTGAGAAGAATTAATGAGCTTTCCTAGAGTCACATGCTAGCAAATGGTAAAGATTTGAATTAAAGTCTAGCTAGCTACGGAATATCTATATAGCTTTTATTTTTTCAGTGGCTTCTCCCAGTATCACAAGAGAATCAAGACTGTAAAGAGAGTAAACTATATGAGCATAATGCAAATATAGGTGACAGAAGACTGCAATAGCACATAAATCCTTGAGAAAGTGGAACTAGTGAAAATAGAACACTGAGCAAGAAATGTGAATTGCAGAAAGACAAATAAGAAATATCAGAAGTATAAAAGCCATGGTGAAACAGAGTACTCTCAAAGAAAGGTGTTAGTGTCAAATACTGAGAGGAATCAATGTACTGGAAAACATATAACCAATTCTTCAGTGCAATGAATTTGGGTTAGTATAAAAAATAAATGTTTAAGATAAATTGTAAAGTAAAAAGAGCAAGTTACAGAACAGATTGCATACTAAAATTCCATTTGTGTAAGAATAAGATGCATATGCTTGAATATGCACAGAAAAATTTTGGAATGCTGTGTAAGAAACTGTTAATAGTAGTTACCTCTGGTAAGTAGCAAAACAAGATCTAGAAGAATTCAGGGAGATTTTACTCATTTCACATCCATCTGTATTGATTGAGGTTTACACTAAGATACATATTTTTATAACATATGAAAACATAAAGATGGAGGGAAGAGACTTCTGAGTTAAACTGGCAGCCGGCTGATTGGGGGAGATGCGCCTTCTTCAAACACACATATAGACACCATAAGGGACCTACACTGACAACAAAAGAAAAAGAAACTAAAGAGAAAAGATTTCTAAAATCAAGGCAGAAGTTTCTCTTATGGAGGTATCAATCTTGGGTGAACTAAATGATGCAAACTTTCCACACTCTGAACCTAGATAACATAGAGAACCAAAGGTGTAAGACGATTTTCTGAGGTCCCTGAACTCCAGGCAACAGAAACTGCACCTACCACAATACCTGGTTGCCACAAAATACAAAGCTGTTGTGTTCCTACTCTCCTCAGCTCTTTCCTTTTCACATCAATTCTGAGCCTCCAATTCACAATATGCATAGAATAAATGGGATAGGAGTGATGTGTTGCATCCCAGGAATTACACACTTCATATGAGTACACTTAATAAAGTCCCAGTCAAGGACACACATTTTCCTAGAAGTCCTAACAACATTTAAACAGTGCACATATTGAATCTGGCATCACTTTCCTATGTTCATATATGAATACACCACCAGGGAAATTCCACCTCATGTACAATCACAAGAATGGGATCCTAATTAGAATAAGTTATACTCCATGTATTTACAATAAATCAAAATATATTCTATAGTCATGTAAATCTAAAAAGAACAAAGAAAATGAAAAAAGTGCAATTATCATAAAATAGGTACAAGTAACTCTAAAGAGAACTGCATGAGTAAAGAGATGAAAATTAAGAGATGTTATTTAAGAATAACAATCTTAAAAAATATGCAATTTCAAAACAAACATTCATGAGAAGAAATAAAAAGTAGATTTCAAGCTGCAGAAAAATTAAGCAGTGATACACAGGGTAAATTAGAATTTTTTATCAGAATGCAAAAGAAAAGGTAAGGATAAAAATGATGTGTGTCACAGTTATGTCTCAGAGCATTAAATTTAGTTTCTCTGTGTGTTTCCTTTCCTTTGTTCTTTGGCCAGGGACCATTTTAATTCTCCCAGGCTACACTGAACATGAAGCTTCAAGGAAATTATTGAGCTAAAGAGAAATATAAGAGGGGCTGGGGTTATGGTGCAGTGGTAGCGTGCTCACCTAGCACGCGGGAGGCACTGGGTTCAATCCTCAGCACCACATAAAAATAAAATAAAGCTATTGTGTCCACCTACAACTAAAAAATAAATATTTTTTAAAAAAAGAGAAATATAAGAAAGAAAAGGAATAATAGTATTCTTGTGATTAATATTTGTGAAAGAGATGGGAAGGAAGCAGGAATGGATAGAGGGCAAAGAACCAAAACTGGTAGTAGAAAAAGAACACTTATTCATAAAAGACCAAAAGAAAGAGTAGAAGAGATTCTCAGCAAACTTCTCTTGAGCACGGCTTCACCCCAGATCTCCAGGGTTGATCCTCAGATGTCCAGTGAGATCTTACCCTTTCAAGAAAGGACTCATTATCCCATGTGCTGGGAGTATTTCAGGTAGACAGCTCTCATTTGTCAGGCTCCTTTGGAAATCGCCTCATCTGAAGACATACCTCTCCTGCAGGTCAGATTCTCTTTCTGGCATAGTCCACTCATGGTGACTTGCACAACAAAAAATTATAAAACTCAATCTTCCTGCAACTCAGGACAACTTTGAATTGTCAGTCCCTCCTAAAGACGAGCTGTAGTGGGTTAAAGATCCTATTATTGCTTGCCTTCAACCTTGCACAACCTTCAACCTTGCAATACAATGCTGCTTCTTCTACTTGAATAGATGTTGATCCAAAGAGTACACCCTGCAAAACTTGCATCTCATAATTTTCTCACCAGGGAAGACCTGCTAACATATCACTTGTGGATGGATATGTTTTGTGGACACTCATCAGTCCTGGAGGCTTGCACACTTCTGTAACAATATGGAACTCAGATATCCTTCATGCAGATAGAAATAGTCAGAGCTTTGGAAGGCTGAGACAAGAGAATCATGAGTTCAAAGCCAGCCTCAGCAACAGCAAGGTGCTAAGCAACTCAGTGAAACCCTGTCTCTATGTATAACACAAAATAGGGCTGGGGATGTGGCTCAGTGGTCGAGTGCCCCTGAATTCAATCCCTGGTACCAAAAAAAAAAAAAAAAAGAAAGAAATAGTCAGAGGTAACCTCCCTCTGTTGCCACAAAAGACTGAAAAGACCATGATGAGAATTTCCCTATAAGTGGGGGAATGGTGAGTTCCCCCACAGTCATTGTTACATTTTGAGGCAGTCCAGGAAGTATGCTGCGATAAACTGGGGTACCACTAGGGCTGTTCTTGTAGACTAGTATCTTAGTTGTCAATGTGAGCATTGCAGTGAGAATGATTTGTGGGAGTAGAGATCTACTTGTGCAGTAATGGCCATGAGCAGGACCAGGAGAAGACTGGAGAAGTCACCAAAACCAAATTAGAACCTATGTCCTACTATAGATATGGATACCTCAGACCTGGATATGTAAGAGCAATGGTGCTGCTGTAAAATGCACAAGACCCGGTGACAAAACAATTAGCAAACAGGATCAAATCCAGGAATAAATCCATCCCTCTTGAGGCTGTGCTCTGAAAAGGAATGGCCTTACCCATTGGAGGAAAAGATCAGATTATTCATCATTTGGTGTAGATGCTCAAAACCAGAAACCCTTTCATATCACCTGAGAAGCAAATCTAGCAGTTAGAACCTGGTAACTTGGAAATTATGCCCATTATTACCAAAGAAAATCCTCACAGAAATTTATGACTCATTTCTAAATTTTTAAGTCTTCGTATGCTAAGTGAAAAGTTTTCAGATCATGGCTAGGGCACGCAATCTAGATGTTTCCTGAGTCACTATTTATTAGATTCTGAGAAACAAATAGATGATATATCTGCAACACCTGAGATTTAATACCATTAGAGCAACCAACACCTCAAAAATGTTAATATTTAAGGGGCAAATAGACTGTCAGAGGGCATCACTAACTAATTTTTATTCACCTATTAGAAAATTTTAAAAATACTGTATTTTTTGCTGTTTGGTTTTAAAGCTCTGAAGAAATGTCAATTGACTACAGAAAAAAAGCATATCCCATGGTTTCTGGTTCTAGTAGTTGTAGAAACCAATTGCATGGGAAAAGAAGTCCTGGTTCCCCCTCAAAATAAAGTAGACAGGACCTTTCACCTTCATTTGTTGTTGTGGGGGACTGAGATGCATACAGAAGGATTATAACAGGCTTCCCATTCTTAAATTATTTATCTTGATTCAGATTTTTGAGCAGCTATAACATAATATCAATAGTTTTCTCAAAGTGTATAGGGATGTTAAAAATTCCAAGTCTTTGTAAAACTGAGACTATCTATGAGATTGTATTTTTATGATACACAATCGACCTATTCTCAGTATAGAAGTTCTGCAAAGTCAGAACTTTGTCTACAACCAGGAGAGGAATTGTAAGAAGGGTCATTTTGGTGGTGGGATAGAAAGAGTGTGACTGAAACAATCTGACAGCAGAAATCAAGAGTTTTCTCCCTCTTTCTCTCTCAGAGAGGAATTCCACGCTGCCACCCCTCCCCAAGGTAGGGGATTTCAAAAAATTCCAGATGTACTATCATACAAATTCATAGTAATACTATGCTAATAACAAATTAGACAAAATTAGAGAAATTAGAAATGACAAATTAGAGAAATATAACAGGAATCCTCATGGTGCTTTTACCTCATCAAAATGAAGTGTCCCACTTAAAGGACTGAGATCATCTTTAGCCTTTTCGTCTAGAGTCCACCAAAGTCGGACAGCTCCCTTTCCCCCTGAGGACCGGACAACTGTCAATGTCATGTATGAATCAGGATCATCGAACAAAAGGGAATCATTAACCATTACCTGAAAGAAAGAAAATCCAGTAAGACAAAAATAATAACAGAAGAAACAAACAAAATATTCTGGTCACGATTACTGCAGTTTTTTTGTTTTGTTTTGTTTTGTTTTGTTTTTGGTACTGGAAATTGAACTCAGGGGCACTCGACCACTGAGCCACATTCCCAGCCCTATTTTGTGTTTTATGTAGAGACAGGGTCTCACTGAGTTGCTTAGCACCTCACTGTTGCTGAGGCTGGCTTTGAACTTGCGATTCTCCTGTCTCAGCCTCCCTAAGTGCTGGGATTACAGGCTTATGCCACTGCGCAAGGCTGATTACTGCAGTTTTTGAATTCAGAATTCTATTCGTGGCATGTTACAATTATAGCAGAGAAAAATGTTTCACTCCCCATTTCCTTTCCTTCCTAAACACTCAACCACATGACATTTCCTATCTTGTCTTGCAATTAGATAGAGCTACTGAATTCTTGTGAGTAGATTTTAGGCAGGAGCAACATATGCTGCTGATACTCTGGCCATAAACTTCCATAAAATCCTCAATTTTCTCTTTTCCCATTTGTCAGATGAATAGAGGATGCCTGGGACCTAGAGGAGAGATGGAAGGTGTCTGATACCTGAGTTGTCAGTTAAAGAAGAGGTATCTATAACTGTTAGCTAGCTAGGAATACTGGCATAGAGCTCTTGTATAAAAAATAAACACATTATGGGAAGGAAATGAGATTTAGGGGTTCTTTGTAAAGGCGTTCAGGCTCCCCACATAATACAGACGTAATTTGCCCTCTCAATTATCTGCAGTTTACTCACCTTAGTAAGTCAAAGTTTAAAAGAGGTTTTATTAATTTGATTTAAAGAGAAGAGATTCAATACATTGATTTACCAGTATTTTTTTACACAAGTCCTTATTAAGATAAGTAGAGTTCATATGAATAACATATGCTAACTCAGTGCAGTAAAGTCCAAATCAAACCTATAATATCTACCTGCTGTGTAATTTTTAAAATAACACAATGTTTCCACTTTTAAGACAGATAAAAACTTAACAAACATGAAATATAGGTTGGCCGGTTGGTTTTCCTTGAGACTTTGCATTCAGACCAAGATCAGAGATTTGGAGCTAACTGATACGTGTTGAGTTTCCATTATTTGTCAGTTCTTCATACACTTTGCCTTCTTTAAGAATCACAGAAACTCAGAAATCAGACGTGTATACATATTTGGAAAAAAGGGGGCTTGGAAAGTTGTTCAATATTTAGACTAATATTTAATAAGAAAGAAAAAAGGAAAGGAATCCATTATAAATCAGCTGTATACACATGTGGGTTTTGATGCCACAGATATAACATTAGTTTAGGTTTCACATGTAGATTTTTATAGATCTTTGATATTCCTAGTGCCTTGGCATGTATACTGCATTGTTCTATGAGCAGCTTATTAACATTGACACATTAATACTAATACTATTTTCTCAATATTCTTCAGTTCTCAACCTAATCTGTGTCACAATTAATGCTAACAGAATGTGTGTGAAATATTGCATGTGTTATATACACATTAAAAGATAAACTCCATGTTATCAGGGACTTTTGCAGTAAGAAAGATAGAATATAAGGAAAGCAACTGGAGAGGGCTGCCAACAAGGTATTCATTCTGCACAATAAAAATAGCAACTGACAGTGTAAAGCCCAGGTACAAGTTCTTCATGTACATCAACTCATTTACCACATAACGGTTATGAGGAATCATATACTAGTGACTGAATAACCTAAATCTCACTTGTGGATCCCAAGACAAATTGGAAATTTAAGGCTATTACAATAAGATATTATTTCCAACATGATTAAATTAGGTTTGGAGCACTACAGTTTGATAGCAGTTAAGATAAAATGAGTAAGCATAAATTACTTATGAATAGTAACATAACTTTATTTTCCATAACAGGAAGAGAAACTTAAAAACGCAATATCCAACATCCAACTCCAAAAGTGTGATGAAATCCAGAGCAAAAACATTAAGGTTTTACCACCTGAAGATTGGAAGGAACACTAAACCTGAAATTTTAAATCTAAGCTCAGAAGCTAATAGAGGCATTTTATGAAAAATTAAGTTACATATTCATACATATTAAAATAGGCAAAGAAAGACCACGTGGTTAAAAATATGCAAATATTAATGCTGTCTGTATCAGGGTACTAATATTATGGAAAATTTTACTCTCCTCTTTAAATTTGTTTTGTTTTCCCCAGACTTGTAATGCTGTCTGAGAGATAATCACAGCTACTCTTTTGCCAATCCATCACTCCTTGCAAACACTTCTGCTGTATCTTTGCCAAGGAAGAAAGAGAGTCTCATGGAGCTGCTGTGAAATTGTGCTCTGTCCCTTTTATAGTTCCCATTTTCTAATAAAATTGAAATTTCAGTGACCAAATCATTAGGTAGTTATTAGGCTATATTTAAATTCTGGAGCATATGAGAAGCCCAGCTCCGAGAGGCAAGTTGTAGATCTAGCCTTTCATCCACAGAGCAGTAAAGACAAGGGGCATTTGAGCAGTTGGTTTCTTACTGAAAATGATCCACAATGATCAGATATAAGTGATTAAATAAAGGGAGTGATAACATATATAGTTAGAAAAGTTGCTAAGTATATGGGAACTATTTAAAGATCTTTATGAATATTTCATCTGTGAATTTCCTTTAAAAAATAAAATCATAATAATTATGACCCAATGATCATGTAATAATTATGATAGAGAGTTACAGTACTTTAAAATGTGGTGACACTTTAATATTAGTTGTCAAGCTAGGCTACACAAATATTTAAGTTTTATGATTGGTTGAGCTTTTTTCCTCCCTCAGCAGATAAACCAATAGCAACTGGGCTCCCTCTTTCAGGTCTTGGAAGAAAACAGCCATAAAGAAGTGAAAGGGAAGAAACAGGACAGAATACCAGAATTGAGGGAAATTTCCCTCACCAGCTAAACTCATCCTGGGATGTCACATCCAGACCACTACAGTCCTGTCTTGTGGCCAGGGTAGTGATCTGTAAGGTAGACAGAAAACAAAAGGTATGGACAAAAAGTACATTTTGGTCTACTATACCCAATAAATAGGAATCACTTCCCCTCTGTAACTGTCTGGTGTTAAGAAATCACATTATATCAAGCTGTATGCATATGTTGAAGGATTGGCCCCTAAAATAAGTGGCAACTCAAAAGATAGTTGAAAAGAGATTTGTAAGTGAAGAGTAATGAAGAATTTCAAAACAAAAATAACAGACACTTTGCTATTGAAAACTACAGGAGAATTTCGCATGCCCCTGAAATATTTAACTTACAGTCTGCTTTTCAAATCCAAATACTCCAAGTGGAGAATCACTCTGTGGAATAACCACAGTTACCACAACATCATCCCCAAGTCTGCCACCTCCAGCCACGTGGATTAAGGAAATATTGAACATCTCCATAAGTTCAACTTCAGCATCATCAATTATGGTGATTTCTATCATTGCAGTAACCTACAAAAGAAAGGAAAGAAGGGAGAGAGGAAGAGGAAATTAGAGATAGGAAGGGAGAGAGGCGGGGGTAGAAGGAAATAATGTAATAATTTTTCCTTATATATATTTCAGTGGAAACTTAGAAACATGACACAAAAGAAAAAAGCAACAATTTTGCCTGTTAAGATTTGCAATACTTTTTAAATCATGTATATTTATAGTAGTTCAAAGTCATAAATTTACAAAGTCTGTTATTTTTAAGATAAAAGAAATTATAAATGTAATAAAATATAGTATATTTACAGATAGAAAAAACAAGGACTTCTTACTCTTGAAAAAACATTGTAAGTGCTATGAATGCTCTAACAACTATTTTACAAACATAAAACCTAGTATGCTTTGTATTAATATTACATGACAATCAAATGAAACAATAAAAATTATCATTGACTCCTGCAATTCAGATAGATCCTATTGGCTTCAAATAATTTTTTTTCTGTAGGGGAAAAGAAAAGCCAAATTTGGTCTTCTTAGATTTGTATGATCAGCATTTAATTCATTCCTCTGAGTTTATGTTAAAAATTTCATAAACTTGATTCACCTTATAATTTCACTAGTGGTCATAAACCTATACCAGTCATATCTTTAAAATCTCTTTTTGTATCCCACAGGTAAATTCCAATACTTTGATACAGATCTTTACCAGAAAATGAAGCTTCTCTGCCTAGAACCTTTAATTTAACAACGAGGAGAAGCAAGAAATCCAGATGTCACATTCAGATAAGTAGAAGCTTGAATAAAATCAAATGCTAAAATGGAAGCATATTAAAACGTATGCACCTCATATCAGTACCACAAAATACAGAGTATCTTCCATATGGATGTGGACTTAAAGGACCATAATGATCCTAAGGATGCCAGTAAATGATAAAGATGAGAATTCAACTAGGTGCTCAGAATTAGTGCTGGTGATATAACTTAAGTTGGAAGGTTGCTTCAATGAAAAATCAATTTGTTTCTGCTTTTAATGCAAAAATCTCATTTACTTAAATTTCCTTCTCCATTTTAGTAGGAAATTATTCAAAGTTCTAAATCTTGTAATGGAAAACAAAAACTCACTATTTCAAAAACACTAACTATAATAGGTCTTTATGTGTAGAGAAATCTAGATTTGCATATTGTCTTTTAACAGAATTTCCTAGACCCCTAGGGACAACCAATAAGTTTATGAACACTATTCGGATTTGTCAAGGCAAGAATAAGGCTACCTCTAGATTTTGCTATTTGAAGTCACTAACATTTTCATGGTTGTGCATATGCCTTTGCCACTTTTTCATGGAAAATGTTTTGAAGACATCTCATTCTTATATATTATAAAATGCTCTATTTAGAAAATTTACAACACTGGGGGAGTAGTTTGTAATTTTTAAGATTGGTAGACCTAAACCTAAAATAACAAGTTTTAATAAAATATAGAGTTTTGGATATTAATTTAATATTCAAAATTGTTATTGAAAACTCTAAATTAAAAATTATGAACTTTAAAAAATACACAGAATAAAAGCAACTGTGATCATAAGATAGTCAAATTCATCACATAGGTTTTTATACACTGCTAGGTATCTCTAAGTCAATCATTATCCTGTTTTTGAATTTTTGTTTTACATGGAATCAGTTGGGGAAGTTCAAAAAGGGGTGAGATTCTTGTCTCTTAACTTTCTCTTCTCAGGCCCACATTAATTAATAATATCTGTGTTTGACTTGACACGGAAACATTCAGAGTTATAATACAATTGGCAATCATTAATGCATGCTTATTTGGTGGATCCCTATAAAATTCTTAAAGAACCAAAAAAATACTAATATGTCATGATAAACATACTTGCCCATCTGCAAATTCAAGAATCCCATGAGATGGATTAAAGTCTTCCAGGTCAGCACTGTCTGGTATTGCTTTCCAATAAACATTTACTGTCCCAAAGCTTCCAGCCAGCCGGACTACAGGAACCTGAAGAACATTCAAGGGTGGAGGCACCTCATGGGCAGTAATAACTCCACCAACATCCTTGAATAAAGAATACAAGTTGAAAAGTAAGACAAAAATGGCAACAATCCTAAGTCATCACTTTCTAACTTTATTGTTTCCTCTTACATCTCATACTTCACCCTTTGAAGTAGAAGCTAATAGAATAGAAGTATGCATAACAGGTTTTTAGAATGTTTATACTGAAATTTAACAAAAAAAATAGATTTGATGAATCCTTTGAGCTAGGTCAAAGAGAACTAAGAATTAACTTGAAAAACAAATTTGGTTGTTTATCTATTTATAAATACCTACAAGCAAAGCCAATTGTTTTGCAGAAAATACAAAAACACTGGACAAATCAGCAGGGACAAGCTTCTCATTACTATAAATGTATGAAAATTCAACTCACTCTAGTAACATGGAATATAAAAATTCCTCTGGGATCATCATTTTCATCAATTATTATCTCAGCTATTTCCATTTCCGGCCTCTGTACACTTGGCTGCTCTGCAGAGAAGTCAGAGTTCACCAGGTTTACCTCAGTGATGGTGATGATAAATCCTTCTTCCAATTCAGGAGCATCATCCTGGGAGGTGCGGTAAAAGACATAATGCTTTGGTGTTTTTGGTTTTGATTGTGAGATGGGGTCTCATTGTGTAGAGCAGGCTAGTGTTGAGCTCCTAGGCTCAAGAGAACTTCCTGCCTCAATCTCCCATGAAGCTGGGACTACAAAAATGAACCATCACTCCTAGGTGATTTTGAAAGAAAAATATTTAATTTGCATTTGATATTTAGTATTTTTCAGTAGGGAACAAATGACTTCATCTACATGAATGGGCAGCTCTATCACACATAAAAAGATTCTTATTCATACTTCACACATTCTCATTGACAACTTCAGGATCCATGGGATATTCAAGATTAAAGGCTATATTTCAATGGAGTGCTCATTCTTATTAGCAAATAAAATAAGTTTTTAAAACATATTCCACAAATTTTATTGGAGAGATACCAGGGATTGAACCCAGGGGGGCTTAACCACTGAGTCACATCCCCAGCCCTTTTTTAAAATTTTCTATTTTGAGACAAGTTCTCGCTAAATTGCCTAGGGCCTCACTAAATTGCTGAGGCTGGCTTTGAACTTGCAATCCTCCTGCCTTGGTCTCCCAAGCTGCTAGGATTACAGGCGTGCACCACCACGCCCAGTGTATCCCTCAGTTTTGACGATACCCTATTGAATATGTCTTTCATATATAATATTCCAAAAGAAATTTAGGAGAGATTGGTAAATTTTACTTAAGCTTTAAAAGTGAAGGTTCTAGACTTGTAAATCTAGATGTAATGCTATATTTAATTCATTCTTAAATTTTTAATTTTTGAACATGGAATAAAATTTCAAAACATAAAAATAAAACATGTAGAAAAGGAAAGGAAACCACCTGCCTACACCATTCCTGTATCTTTCCCAGAATGTCCTCTCCAGAACTCACCACTAGCAGAAAAACTAATATTATGACATTTACTTAATAATATAGATACATTCATAATAATCAACACATAGTGCTATTAATATTACAATGTATTATTTATTAACACCTTAGTTGATTTAAGTGCATAGTGTTGGGAATCAAACCTGCCACATGATAGGCAAGTGCCCTGGCACTAAGCTACAACCCCAGCCCCAATAATTATCATATAATGCTATGAATAACACTAATACAATTATTACCACTTTCAGTTTTTTTGTGCATCATTACAGATATATCCACATATTCTCTCTCTTTTCTCTCAATATACAGATATAGATATATATAGCAAAAACTAGACCTAAACCATCTGAATATTAATCTTGATTCAAGTAATTGTACCCTGAAATGGAATTATTCTCCCATCAAACTAAAAATAAAAATAACTAAATTGATTTGGATGTTTCATTTGTTCAGGTATTAGTTTAAAGCAAGTAACCAATCAACATAATAGTAGAGACAAACAAATAATTAATCCAAATTCATTGTTTCAAAGTTCCTTCAAAATATTCCCGTTCAAAAATTAATATAAATAAATGCTTGTCATTTTTACAAGTTAGTTGTAAAATATTTATTTATTCATATTAAATATTTATTTAGGTGGGCAAATTACTCACATTTTCCTTATTAAAAGCATCATTGAAAAAAAAGATTTTCACCTGTAAGAACATCACAATTTTACATTTAAAAGCATTTTCTTTTCTTTTATATTATATTTATTGCAATCTATACTTACTGGTAAAATGGCAACTTTCACATGAGTTTCTTTTATGTTTTCTTTCATTATTATTGTCATTTCTTGCAGCACATAATCTTCATTTTCAATAGCTTGATTATTGGTGTGTAGTGAAAAATTGGGTTCTGTCTTCAAGTGAATGGCAATATCCCCAAAGAGCCCTTTATCTCGAACAATATTCAGCTGCAGAATGGTGATGTTCTCTGTGAGACAAACATGCTTCTAGTCAATACACTTTTCTGTTTGCTGTCAATGGTGTTCCAAGCACTCACGGTGGAATGATCTGCACTACCCTTTTAGACAGTTAAGCAAACAGAGGTAAAACAAATACAGTACAGACTCCCAAGGAGTATTCTGTGCTTTGTCTCCATTATCCCCAAAGTTGTGCTGAAAATCACCATCCGTTCCTAGCATTCTGTCTAATCCCTCAGCTCTGATTCCACATGTAGCCTTTCGTGTTGTACATGTCATACTGAAATTGCTGAAAGTCTTAGGAAAGTGCATATGCAAAGTTGAACAGAGGTAATAAGTACAAATATGTTTTAAAGATTCTTGAATATACAAAGACATCATTTAATGACTAATCAGAAGAAGAGTGATTTTGCTCTTATGGTAAGGTGCCTATCTCAAGGTTCAAAGTATTTCACAGCACCTACTTTTTATTTCATTTCTTAGATTTTTTAAAAAATTAACATGTCATATAAAATGAAGTAAGAATGCCTGTCAGTCTCCACTGTGGGTCTATGAATTTCTGATGACTACTACTGTGTCTTTCTTTCCAAAATACACAATGAAATTCCTGGCAGTTACTAGGTATTTCAAAAATGTGTGCTAAATAAAAAAAAAAATAAATGGCTCATTTTATCATAAGTCTATTGTTTCAGTTCCTGTACACATGGAAACATATAGGTCCAGGAAATACCACATGTCATTTTTTCCCATCAACTCTTCAAATGAAAGATATTTGAAAGTTGGATAGTCATATTGTTATCTGAGAATGTTACAACCATCTCACAGTATATTCTATATTATGTTTAACCCTTTATTTAAATATATCAAATGACCTTCATCCACAAAATTATATTTATCCAACAATACAAATAGTTATCTAGGTGAAGATTTCAGCACTCAAAAAAAAAAAAACAAGACTGATCAATGTACACTTCACAGGATAAAATTTTTCTCAGCTAACAGTTAAAATTTAACTGTTTTGGGTTAAGCAATTTATACATTTATATCATGTACTTCTCACTATGTTATTATTATGCCAGACAGCTACTGAAAATGTATAGAGAAAATCTGAGTGAGGAATGAGAACAGGTTAAAAAAAAATCAAAGGAAAGTAAAATAAAAACCATTTACCTCTTTTGCAATAATTTAACTAAAATATTAACATTTTTACTCTGATAGTATGTCTTTAAAAATTGAAAGTATTTTAAAAACCTTATTGCTAAGTGGTTACATGATCCTAAAATTTAATAAACAAAATGGCTATGACTTGTCAAATTGAGAAAGTCATATGAAAAAAAAAATTTGCATTTCTTGTAAGCATCAAAATTAAATTCTCCAACGAAACTTCTTACCAAAGCCTGAAAACTATTTAACTGAATTTACCTTTAGGTTCTGCTACTCTGGTGAAGAGAGACTCAGCATGCCAGCCCACCAAACCATAGGGAGAGTCACTAGGCAGAGTAGTGATCACGGACTTATTTCTTCTCTGATCAATAGTAGCACCTTTTGATGGGTCTTCAAGCCCTTCTGTGGCAATTTGGGTTAATGTAATGATCACAACCTCTGATAACTCTGGTATATCATCAGCAAGAACAGTTAGAGTAATTGTAGACAGTGCCTGGCCTTCAGTAAATGAAATCTAAAATTTTAGAGAAAGATTTTACTTCTATTGTCATTATCGCCGTGTAATATCAAAAAGTTTGATTTTCTTTCAATATGGGCTCAACTTAACAAAAAGAGTTTATCAACAATATGTGATTATACAAATAAATAGCTTTTATATTAAAAATAAGAATGGTATGAAAAATGAAAAGTAAACCATTTCTAAAACCTAAGCTAATAAATCATATAATCAAGTTGTCATATCCTGGAGCCTATATTTCCTTCTAATACAGTGTACAAAGTCTCTCTGAAAATCTGCTGGATAACAAATGTAAAGTTCAATAAAAATAGTGGCATGCTAGCTTAAACATTTTTCTCTACAAAACTTTTGTCAGGATTGCTACTCCAGATAGATGCAACATTTAACAATGAATCAACCAAACTGGGGGGCAGAATAACAACAAAAATCACAGTCTCTCTCTCCTTCTATGTCTCCATTGTCTGAGGAGACAGATCATAATTTGTTAAAAGGCATCTGAAGTCCGTGTTGACCAGCCTTCTGTCAGCTTCTTGGATGCTTACCTCATACCCACTCTCCAACTATGTGGGTGGCTACAAACCACGAGTACTCAAATTGGTATTGCAGGCCTATGCATCTACCCCTGCTGACATGCACCTTGCCACTCAGGGAAGGCACTGGAGGCTATAAATCCAAGAGCTTTACTAATAAAATCAGGAGTGAGAAAGATGCTGCCCACTGGCCAAATACATTTTTCATGAATGAAGTTTTATTGGAACACAGTCAAGGTTATTCAATTGCACATTGTCTATGACCGCCTCTATTGTCTACTTTATATTGTCTAGAACAATTGTGCTACAAAGGCAAAGTAATTGTGAAAGAGAACAGATGGTTAATAAAGCCTAAAATATTTACTATCTATTTTTTATAGAAAAAAAATCTTATTCCTGAGTAAAATAGTTAATTCTTTCAATAATATAATCTACATTTCAGGTAATAGTTTGTATTGAAATTATAAATAATTTTAATCACGCTTCTAAACTGGAGATATGTAATTCATAAATATAGAAACTGAAAGATATAACTTTGAGTCTTGGTAGCTTGAATAAAGTAAATATTAAATGCAACAGAATTTGCTATAACATTCTTACACTGAAGCTCCACTCACCTTTCAAAATAAATGGGAACTAGAAATGCTGGACTATACAACATTCAATTTTCCTTTTCTTGGGATATTTCCATAAAAATTTCTTTGAAATAATTCTTCAAAGAAGCATTTGGGGGAAAAAATCTGACTAATCTATGAAACCCAAGGTAAGCCAAGGAGATAATCCATCTTGCACCTGGGAGAAGAGGCTTCCTGAAACCTCTTTTTGTGCATCATCTACTTCTGTGGCCATCCTGATTCTACTCTTGCACCTGAGCTCCAAATTTACACTATCCTCCAATTAATGCACAATCTGATCCTCTACCTAGATCTCTTCTTGGGACTGACATACCATCCCACAGCTGCTGGGAACAAGAGCTTCTGTGCTCCTCATTGGGAATGGTTCTTACCTGCAGCGAATGATTTCATCTAAGATTATGCCCCAATAGATGGTAGCATGAATTGAAGAACTGCTAAAATTGGGATGCCAATGGTTCAGCCCTAAACTTGGAATGACCCAAAGGACAAGCCTGACTACAGAACTGTCCCACAGGATCAACCTCAATTATAACTGCCCATGGATCAACTTCTCCCCCTGCACCTTCTTCCCTTCCTCACTTTCTTATGAATGCAACTCTAGTAAACCTACTGCCCATGGTTCCCAATCTCTACCACTTTACAACACTGAAGCACCTTTCCAGAAGGCTGACTATTTTACACAGGCTTATTCTTACTTATCAGTCCCATTTTATCTAAACATTAATAACACGTTTCCATCCCCAATTTGAATGGCTTTATCTTTCTGACAATGTAATACACTAAAAATTTAATATATTGGACCCCAATAGAGATGGCTATTTACAGATAATTTAGGTTGTGTGGAAAAAAGGAACAATAACCATAGCAACAAAACTAAAATTGTATTCCTCTCTATGGTAATTAGTAAGAATTCAGTGTTGATATTTCATCACTGAGGGAGGATCTAGTCCTGTATATTAATAGCAACCATAATTTATAGGTGTTTCCTATAATTTTTGAACATTACATACCACTCCCGAGGTAGGAAATATATCACCAGTACTTCCATCAGCTTCCCATGCTACAGTTACACGACCATATGTGCCTTTTAAGCGCTCAACGTTCAAGGTTATCAGGCTATCTTGTTCCATTTCTTCCACTTGTTTAAATAATGAATTCTGAAAAATATACCCAAAGTCACAAAGAGTTACTTGAGATCACCTAAATAATCTTTTCTTTATTTCATATTATATTGCTTTTGTAGATTTCATGGTAATAAGCAATGTGAAACAATAAGTGTAAAATAACAGTTAAAAATAGTAGTGTAGGATGACCATGATTTTATTTTAAAACACACAGGTTTAAGTAAGTAAAATACTAGTCTGTAAAAATTTAATTTTATAGAATTATTTTTATTTTTGTCTCCATTTATATATTTTTCAAATTTTGTTGAGTGAACATATTATTAATTTGATAATCAAAAAGCATGTACTTTTGTAAACTAGCACTTATAGCATGTAAAAAGTTTATAGAATAGAAAGGACATGAAGTCAGGTGAGCAGGAAGCCTTTCCCTCAGAATAAGGTCTGGTAATCCCTTTAAGTCTGTTCTTTCTACTGGGAAAATGGGTTGGACCTACATGGTCTCCAGCTCCCATCCCAGTACAGCACATTATGAGAATGAGAGTGCCCTTTCTGATCATTTGCAAATATCTTTTCATGCTTAAATTCACATCCTCTAACCTGTTTCTGTTCATGGCATTTCTTACTCAGCTCACAAACCTTACAACTGTTTTTCCAGCCATAAATCTCCCCCTGTGCTTTATATTAGAATTCATTTCTTCTCACCTATGTTTCCTAGCCTCTTACCTTTGCTCCAAATTAATTTGTACCTCTGTGACTTAATATTCTTCACTGAACACACAACAGAAGATCTCTTGCCAGCCATTTAATGAAATTTCCTTCAAATGAATATTTTAGATAATTCCTTCTTAAAACATCCTTGGCTTCTCAAGGGTAATAAGGCAAAAATATTAAGTTTTAAAGATTTTTTTTCTTTCTAGTAAAATTTTTCATGTCTTTTTACTATGGTAATCTGAAAAGAGACTCCTCCATTAATTTCTTAAAGCTTATGAAAGCTCCCATTTAGGATGCTAATTTCAGTAAAGATCCTATCCTACAGTGATATTTTATATAGCATTTTAACAAATTGTTACAGATGTTACAGAGTAATAAAATCTTGCTCAAGGCAAACATCCCTGAAGAAAATGCCTTGATTTTAAAATATGCATATAATTTATTCAGAAAAGACAATGTCTTTTTTTAAAAAAGTCTCTCTATGGCTCCATATTCTTCATAAAGGAAGATTAGTTAAATGAGGTTTTTATGCAGCCAGAAAATTCAAGATATTCTTCCCATCTACTATACTTCATCTTGGAAGGAGACTGTGCAGACCAAAAAGAACTGTGTTGAGGAGTTCTGAAAGGACTAAAGGAATCCAGGGTACTATACATTGGCATGGTGAAAGCACAGTGATTTTATGTCTCTAGGACAATTTTGGAACAAGCTTCTTAAAGCAGAATCTACCATGCCTCTGCAGTTGAAGATGGTCTGTGCTATCCATCTACAAAACAGCTTCAAGGTAAGAAGATGGAGACAAGCTGCAGAACATGCAGGTTCTCATCCCAGTAACACAGCTCTGCTCTACACACTTGGCTGTGGTCCTGGGAAGGCTGTGCAAATGTTCTACACCCCTCCACATGCAATGACATGATCATCTGAAGCACCTAGTGCATGCCAGGCACTTTTATGGGATAGAAAGAGATGCACAGTGAATGAAACAGTATTTCCAGCTCCTGAATTCGTCAATTCTAGTTAAAAGAAACTGATGGTAGACAACTGTCAGTTCTTTAAAGAAGAAAGGCAGGGTGAAAAGACACAGAGGGATGGTGGAGAGTTGCAATTTTCAACCAGGGAAGGCTTTTCTGGTAAGGTGTCATTTCAGCAGAGAAAAGTGAGGAAACATGTGATACCTGGTGAGGACAGGGGTCATCTTCTCTTTTCCTAACTCCCCCAACACACAGTTTATGACTTATAGCTGTCCTCCCCTACATGGGAGCCACTGTCCACTTGTGGCTATTGAGCACCTGAAATATAGCTAATCTCTAATGTATACTGGAGTTTAAAGACCAAGTATGCAAAAAAGAATGCAGAATATTACAAAAATAATTATATATATACACACACACACATATAGTATGCTGAAATGATAATACTCTACCAATATGGGCTTATATAAAATTTAATATTAAAACTAATCTGACCTGTTTCCTGCTCCTTTTAAAAAATGTTCCCACTAGAATCTTAAAATTACCCATGGCTCACGTTGTATATCTATTCGGCCTCATCAGAAGCTGACCTACCCTTAGCTCCATGGATATGTCAAACTGGGCAACCGAATGATTTGATCCTTGCAAACAACTGACTGAGGACATTAGCATGTCCAAAGCTCACCATCTTACATCCCCCAAACCTGCTCTTCTCACAGTTGTCCATATCTTGGGGAAGGGTAAATCCATGCTTTCCTTAGCTCTGTTTACTGTAATAGTAATAGTTTCCTTAGCTGAATTACTGTAATAGTCTCCTGTTCTACTGTTGTCCTTTGCCACTTACAGTATGTGTTCAATGTTATAGCCAAAGCATTCTTTTTACAATGAATCAGGCCATAAATTACTTCTACCCTAGCCCCTCTGAAGGCTCCTAAGAGGCCAAATTCATTACCATGCTATGGGACTTGTGTACAATATTGACATAGAAGTCCTGATTGTTGTCCCTAAAAAGGCTAGTTCACAGGCTGATCCTCAGCTAGTGTCTGGGAAAGTGAAGTTCAGGAGAGTTCTTACCAGTCCCAGAACTTTTGTTTTTGGTACTGGAGGTTGAACCCAGGGATACTTTACCACTTTTCTACACCCCCAACACCTTTTATTTTTTATTTCTTGACAAGATCTCACTAAGTTGCACAGGATAGTCTCTGTCTTTTGATCCTCCTGCCTTAGCCTCCTGAGAAGCTAGGATGAGAGGTATGCACCACCACACCCAGCTCTATTCCCAGAATATTCAAGTTACTCCCTGTGCCTAAGCTACTTGAATAAATAATGTGATTTATACTAACATCTGTTTTCTTTCTAGAAGTCTAGAATTTTGGTATACTCTAGGCAGAGGGTGCCTACATGAACAACTGCCAATTAAATCCCTGGGCACTGAGTCTTTAGCGAGCCTCTGGTTGGCGAAATTCCACGTGCTATTTAACTTGGTACTAGAGAAATAAGTACGTCCTTTGTGACTCTGCTAGGAGAGGATTCTTGGCAGTTTATACCTGGTTTCCTCTGGACCTCACTGACGAACATTTTCCCCTAAGAGTATCCTGTGTTGTATCCTTTGCTTTAATGAATTATAGCCATGAGTATGACTTAACATTAAGTACTATGAGTGCTCCCAGTGAATTATTAAAACTGTGGATGGTCATGGGATCACAGGGCCCTGGCTCAACATCCTGGACTTCATCTCTCCCTACACTGACTGTAGCCACTGACTTCCTCATTGCTTCAGGCCTCTCCCCTTGGTGATGGGTCCCTGTCTGAACTGTTACTACCCTAGATGTGATTATAATTCACTCTTCATTCCCTACAGGCCCATGACCTTCTCTCACTCCATGCAGCCCTTCCTGACCATCCTATTTTAGTTTTCCTATCTACAACCCCCAACCCTCCTTTAATGCTTCATATGCCTTCTCTGTCTGATGCTTCTCAACAGCACTTATCACCATTAGATACAGTACATGTTTTCTTATATCTTTGCCTATTGTTGGTCTCTCCTTGATCCCCTTTAAGATAACAAGGGTAGAGATTTTTACTGTTTCATTCTCTGACATCTTTAACATCTGACAGAGTATCCAGAACATAGTGTTTATTAAGTGTCTGCTGCATTTATTAATAAATGAATAACCAATTGATTGGATTTGTTGCCCAGTTCTGGTCAATGAGAGAGAAGAAGTTTTTGAAGGGCTCTGGGAAATTTCTTCTTAATCAAAATGGGACATAAAGCATATCTCTGTCCCTAACTGGACATGAATAGAAAGCAGTAACCTAAACAATAACAACAGTTTTCAAACAACCAAAGAAGGACGGGTTTTAAGCTAACAAAGAGAGGGAAAGGACCTGAGCTATGGTGACACAGTACAATATCCAACCAACTCCCAAGTCTACCTTCCCTGTGGACACTCTCTTAATGTTTAAGCCAATGTGAATTAAGTTTTCCTTATATGTAGAAGATTTCAGAGAAAGATACATAATAGCTATATATAATAGCTATAAGTCTAGTTCAGAAGTCAGAATATACTTAGCAAATAGGAATACATGATGCAACATGAATGGCTATTCTTTTGCTCACTGGCAAAAGCATATGAAAGCTGTGCATGGGAGCAGACCTGAAAAGATTAGCATGGCCAGCTTTCCGCAGAACAAAGGCATCTACATGTGTGCAATGCACATATAGTTATACCTCTCTTCCATCCTCCCTACAATAATAAAAATTTATGTGACATGTGTGACACAACACAGTGTATAGTGTATATACAGTCTGTCTCATTATTGCCCTCTGGTAAAAAAGCTAACAGCAGAGTCAAACTCCTGGACCACAAACAACTATTTCAAATTCAAATAAAAAAGAATAACTACAAAAAGAAAAGATTAGGGCAAACTGATCCAGAGGGCGCAGTGTGTGAGATAGATTAGCAAATTCAAGATGCCAGCAGAATTCACCTTAGAATGAGGAATAGGGGATAAAGTAGTGGCAACGGAAGACAGAAAGGCTACAGTGAGTATGACTCACTCATCAGGTGCTGAAAAGAGCTGATTTATAAATGAGAATGAATAAATCATTTTGACTTGTAAGTGCAACATCCTTAGTATCATTACCTGAGCAAATCCAACAACTCCATAGGCATCATCATTAGACAGAATAGTTATTTTCACATAACCATTGCTACCAATCTCTGCTCCACCTTTGGGATTTTTAAGCTGAACTTTGAAGGATTCTTCTTCTTCTGGAACTACATCATCAAGAATATTTACTGCTATCATAGCTTCTCTGTCACCAGGTTCAAATATCAGTTCACCTGAACTAGCATAAGAAGTGTACATAAAATGAGTTAGCAACAACAAATTTAAAATACACACATACTCGATTACTCATGACACACATTGCACTGAGCAATCTTAAAGTTCTGGAAGAATCACATTTCATAAATAAAGTTATAATTAAAATTATTCATATAATACTAATGAACTTCACAGAATAAATATTATAAATATGGATAATATACTTATTTCTGGCTAAAAAACAGCTGCTATATTTTAAATATTTCTCAGTCACTGAGACTTGGAAATTTGATGCCATATGAAATTATGGTGAACATACAGACACTTAACATAAAGGTTGGACCTACCTAGGAATAAAGTCAGACTGGCTGGAGATGTAGGCCAGCTCATACATGTGTGAGTGGGCAGCTCCCATAATAGCAATTAAATTCTTGCTTGAATTAAGGAACTTTACTGTAACAGAAACTGCATCATGAGCAGAAGGTGCTTCCCGAACAAATGAGAACTGATTCAGCTCTGAATTCCAGCAGTAAAGAGCAGATCCTTCTTGGCCAACTACAAGAATATGGACTGAAAGAAGGAAATAAAAGGCAACTGGGGTGAAAAGTGAACTGTCTCACACACTTTCTCCACTGTTTCCAAAGCAAAACCTTTCCAACACTCAAAGTTCTACTTTGACATCTCAAATTAAGTAAATATAATGCCATTTCTAAAAATACCTGAATATAAATAATAATCTATGAGTGTTATTGAATGATCAATCCAGCTGGACAATGCACCCAAATGCATTTAAGAAAAAATGGAAACACTGGTAACATTCAAATGGGTTTTGTATTCTTAAATCCATCTCAATACTTATTTATAAATAATTTTTTAAAGTAAAAATATTCATAATCCTACCACTAAATGTTTCATTTTTGTATTTTCCTCTCTAGTCACCATCCCTATTAATTTATAATTGACAGTTGTAAATAGTATAAAGAAAACAATTCTGAATGAAGAATTTTATTCTATATTTATAGTTTTACACAGTTTTATGATGTTGCTACATAGTTTATGTTTATAATTTTAAGGCAGAGATAACAATCTTCATAGATAATAATATATAGGGTTGATCTTCAAGATATATTTAATAATTTCCCTACATTGGCTACTTGTTTTACATTTAATTTTTTAATATTAAGTAAACAGAATTCTTATTATTTTAACTGGATAAATTATCCAAGGTTACTAATTAGGCCCAAGTATATGAACAAATTCACAACTCCTGAAGTATATTCTGCCAATGCTTTTTGAAATGTTATCAGAAAAGTATGTTTTTATTAAACTCAAAGCAATGGCACACATTTGTATCTACAGAATTTGGGAATGAAGAGGGATTATATGTTACATATAACACTAAACAATCTTGAGACTTGAAACTGTCCAGGGTGGCAGGGGGGCCATAGATAAACATGCAAAATTCCAGCACTTAGAGAAACACAGTGGAACATAAACTACCAAATAAGACTGACTGGGTGTTAAAATAGCACATGGGACCAGAAAGCATGAGTGTCTTCTAAACTGTTAGGTTATAGTGGCAAACCCCATACTCTTACTTCTACATATCAAGAATTACTGACTATATTTGTTTACAGCAATTAATTTAAGTACTATTATAGTTTGGTAAATGTTATAGTTTGGTAAATGTTAAATATAAATATCAAGAAAAGTATTATTAACACATTTGAATCTTTATCCATATATTTTGCATAAAGTTTTACAAAATTGTAAACATTCAGAAAAGAACAAACTCGAATGGATCTGAGAACCCTCAAATTTAGGTGATATAGTCTCAACCAAGATCAAAACTAGAGTGATCTGAGTACCACTGATTTTGTGTCTCTGCCTTCATAGATACACCCGATTCACTTCTCAATCCTATTGGTATGAATAGGAAACAAGTTGACAATGAAACATTTACATTAAAAAATATGGGTGGCTCAAATCTGCTTACAGATGCTCTTCAACTTGTAATGGAATTATGTCCTAATAAATTCATAATAAGTTGAAAACAGTATCAGTCAAAATGCATTCAATATCATTAACCTACTGAACATCACAGCTTAGACTCACCTGCTTTAAATGTGCTCAGAATAAGCCTACAGTTGGGCAAAATCATCTAATACAAAGCCCATTTTATAATTGAGTATTGAATGTTTCATATAACTAGTTGAATACCATACACTGCACAGAATGCAGTCTCTGCTGTTTGCCCTGTGATTACGGGGCTGGCTGGAAGCTGCACTTGCTGCTGCTGCCCAGCATTGCAATCATGCTGCATATCACTAACCTTGGAAAAGGTCAAAATTCAAAATATGAAGTATGGATTTTACCAAATATATATCACTTTCACACCATCATGCAGTCAAAAACTGAAAAATCCTAAGCAGAATCATTTTAAGTCAAAGACTATCTATATACACATGTAATGAGTATTTTATTAGAGAGTAAATATTTGTACCATTCAAGAGCATGAAATTGGGTCAGAGAATTTAGGATGAAAAAATCCTAAATCTCTACTCTGGGGCACTAGTATAACTAGTACTCATATAGGATTCTCTTCCATTTAGCAAAACTACAAAAAAAGAAAAGAAGCAAAAGTTATCTCAAAGAAAGGCAATCAGACAAGACACTTTAAGAAGTATAGATAAAGAGAAGTTTGAGTACTGAATGCTAGAAAGTTAGTAAGTATTCCTAACATTTACAGATGTGAGACTATAAGAATGCAGACAGTAAGAGACAGTGTGGCCAGGAAGGGCTGCAGAGGAAGCAGCGACATCAGGAGAGAACTGCGTTCCAGAGTAAAGAGAAGGGAAGATTCTGAGGAAGGTCTGAGACACAGTCTATCTGTTCCACAGAGCCTTATGGAAGCATCTGGGGAATTGGGGGAGGTGGGATTGGGCATCTAGTGTAGACATCAGGGTCCATGTGGTCCAGAGGATGTAAAGACCAAATGAACATGAGTCTCTTCACCCCTAAGTGCCCTAGACTTCTTATGAAAACTGAACAGAGACGAATAGAGTGACTATTCCAGATGATTTCCAAAGAGGGTTATGTCCAAAGGTGATAGTTTTGGTGAAGCTAACAGTTTGAGGGACTAGGAAAGGAAGGTTAAGGTGTCTTCCAAGCAGCATACAGAACTCTGAGGTTTAAATGAGATAATAAAGAGCTTGAATAGGCCCTGGAACATAATAAACATTCAAGTAAAGGCTATAGATTTCCTTATGTTCTGACTCCCTTACTCATATATACTATTTTACCTTTAAAAAGTAGAATTCAACAAAATTCAGTTTGAGCCCTTTTTCTCATACTACATAGTCTCTTTCTAGACCATTCCATCTCGGCCTATACTAAAATGATTCTCTGTACTTAGGAACTTCCAAAGTTTATCTGTGACTAAGGATGCTCTTCTAAACTCCAACCAGTAATGTTTACTCAAAGGCATCTCAAACTCATCCTATCCCAACCAAACTCATTATCTTTGCCTCCAAAGGCCCACTTCTTCCCCAAGTGACCTCCATGATAGTTGGTGTTATCATGTTTCCATTACTTGCAGAAATGAGGGCTCCTCCTTGACAGCCCCTCTCTCACTTACCCCACACATCTCTCGGATCCATCAACTCCTAGGGCCTTCACTTGGAGATATCTGAATCAATCTACTCTGATTTTCCACCTGCATCACCAATCACTTTCCAAGCTATCTCTAGTCTGAAGTATGTATCTCCAAAGCATCTTCAAACACCTTTTTCTTACTAGCCTCTATGTTTTTCTACCATAACAGCAAAAAGCTCCTCTTTAAAACAAACACACAGCCCCCGCCCCTCAACTCTATTTCTCTATCACTTTCTCATAAAAAGTACCCCAATACTTTTAGAAGAAAGACCATACTCTTTTAAATCCCTATCTGATTTATCTAATTAATCTCTGGTCACACCCCACACTACTGTCTCCTCCCTGCCTGGGTTTGGGCCACATTGACCTTCCTGGTCATTCCCTCAGAGCACCACTCACCCTTATCACCTGACCTCTGTGCATTCTGCTGCCTTTGCCTGGAGCCCATCTCAGGCTCAATTCTTTGTCTCATGCACTCAACCTATAGTTCTCAGTTAAATAATTCTTCCCTATGAAAGTTTTCTGGTTATCTCTTTAGACCAGGTCAAATTTTTCCCCATTTTGTTATGCAAATACTGTATTCCATTCTTTTATCTGTTTATGGCTAGAAAATTCTGTGCTATAAATGATGTCTCTCTTCCCTATATGCTAAACAACTTTAGGACAGGAACAGACTATATGTAATTTTGCTTACACTTGTTTCCCTAGGTTCTACCTCTGTGCTTGGCACATAATTGGCATGTAAAATATATGAACTAATAAAGAAGAGAAGGGTAAAGGGGAAGATGAGTTTATATGTCCTTGCAGTCTTTGTTATATTCGTTCTTCCTCTTCCATATAAAGAACTCAGTCACTACCCAATAATCTCTGTCAAGTCATTAATCAGAGTAAAATATGTGATCCTCACAGTCATGGCACCAATCTAATATTTTTAATAAAATATTTGACACATACAAAATAAGAAAGCCCCTGAACACTCTTTAATGCATAATTTCAGCTTTCAGGGGATCTATAATAAGCCATTCTAAATAATTACCTACAATCTTTTCATACTTCTACAACCTCAAGTCACAGAAACAAAAGAAATAAAGAGACCTCACAATGGGTCCTTTAATAAACCTCTGGCAGAATTTTCCACAAATTCTTTTAGAAAGTTTGCCTATTATATTTTTAAAAAATCTTTAAAGGCAATTCTATAACTTTAATTAATGGCCCATCCAGGCAGCATAGTTCATCCTTAATTTATTAGACAACTATTTTGAATAATAATAAGTGCCTCAAGTAGACACAGTTAAGCCATTTGAAAACTTGAGGTATAAGAGAAGCAAAAATTAAAAGGCACAAAATCAAGGGACAACTAAAAAAAGACAAACAAGCATATGATGAAAGATACATAATTTATTCAGTAAATCCATACCGAGTATATAAGAAAATCAATCAAGCTGTATATCATAAGACAGTGCAGCAATGTAGGACTTTGAATCAGTGTGTGGACAATGTAAAGAGATAATCTGAGGAGGGGATAAGCAGAAAAGAGGCAAGTACAAGATTTTGACAGCAGAATAAAGACAGTTTGGAGACCTGAAAGCCATGCCATAGTCCATATGGAGAGTGGCGAGGTCTGGGAGAATGTGCTATGGATGCAGGGCTGAGGAGGAAAAAGTAGAAAACATGGAAATGAAATGCAGTGAGATAAAAAATATACATATATTAGGAATGAGAGGTAAATAACCCGTGATTTCTGGTCAGTGTTGAGGTGACCTAAGGTGACAGTCATAGTGCCTAACAGAGAAAAAGCCATCAGGACATCTAAGAGAAAAACTGCAAAAAGTCTCCTGTATTAGCACTAAATCCTCCAGTCTTCTCAATATGCTTTACTTTATACATTTTAACTTCTGTGAGTTAGATTTTCCTCAAATATCAATGTCTCTGAAATCCAATCCTCTAACCATATCTCCATCCATTGCATCTTCATATTTTTTTATTGCTTCTCTAACCAGACATTAAGGCTATAAAGGCAGGGAATTCTTCATATCTACACAATAATGACTTACATATAATATCTAATTAGTAAAAGTGTGCTGTTTCATTCACATTGAATTGTCATGTCTCAGTCTAACAGCAGGACAGTGATTCATTTGGACTAGCCTATGGAGCCCTCTGGGCTTGGCTTCAGGGTTCCTCTGGGCACCTCAGCAGGATACATGATGACCCACCCACTGTGTGTTCTCCCTGTACTGTTGACACCTTCCCTAGAAGCAGCTTGACCAGCTCACACAGCAACTGGCCCTAGCTGCTGCTTATTCTCAACAGCCCACCCAAGTGATTCCTCCAGACAGCAGATATACCACAAGCCCTCATTAACAGATATTGTTGATGAAATCATAGTGATTAAAAAATATTGCTTATATTTCTGATGTGTGAATTAAAATACAGAGGACTGAAAAGGATTTCACACTGTGAAGGAGGTTGAGAGAGTGAATAAAACCAGCAGAGTTCTCAGTTATTTCTGACTTTTCAAAAAATCCTTAAATACAAATATTTCCTCTCTTCTTATATATACTTTCATACTTTAAAAATATATATTTAATGCAATTCTTCATTTTCTCTAGACAAGAGAAGAGACGAAAGAAAAATCCTATCTTTATTTTTCATTAATATTTTCCCCTATATTTTAGTCACTTATTCTCAAGGATCCTTTTGAAATTCTAGGACTTCTGGAAGGATTGTTGTAAATATATTTTTATACTCTTATTAAAATATCTAGTATGTGGAATTTGATAATTCTATGTTTAATTCAATGAGATTCAAATCGTTCTGTCTTTTCACACTGCTTTTAAGACAGGTTAGCAGTTTAAAAGTCCTTACCTATTCCAGAAGCTGGTGTGAAGGAATGGATTCTGTTAACGGTAGCAAAATCCAGGGATTGAAAATATCTGAAAGAAGACTGTCCTATCTCCCAGAGGAAAATATCAATGGAATTCTGATATCCTACAACAATGGAGTAATAATCAAATCTTGAGGCAAAAGTTACAGAAAGAAAATGACAAAATTGCATAGTAAGACTATAACAAAATAGTAAATCTAATTTAAGAAACAAACTTCGTATGAATCCACTTAGTTCAACAAAAATATAACTTTCTCTTTGCATTTACCACACAAAGTGTATACATAGTTAGCTACTAACTATGACCCAACCATATAGCAAGAAAAGGAGCAAAATATTTTCTTTCTTAACATAGTTGGAATTTTATCTATGAAAATTTCATTAACCAAAAGAAATCACATTCCTATTTCAGAAAATGTTTTTAAACAATCTTGTCAATCTCAGTATTTTTATTAATACTACAAATTATTCATGACACCCCACGTATATTCAGATAAAAAGTTACCTTCGTGTACTTTGGCTATGAAATCTTCATAGATCGTTCTATTTCACCTACTCACCCCTTATTTTATTTTAAAATAACTTTCAATTGGTGGTTCAGGGCACAACAAGATTACTGGCATAATGCTTATTTTTTCACCAAACACATTTATACCTGACAATTAACATTATCCCTCAAGAAATAGTCTATGGATTGACTAGAAAATTGTTACAAGAGCATTTTCATATAAAACACACATTATGAAGGCTAGATGATTTTGATAATAGCTATACATGCATTATAAACACTATATCATCTTGATTTTGATAATAGCTATATATGCATTATAAACACTATATCATCTTACCTAGAAATGTATTTTTGGCAAAAATTAAGTAAATATCATCTCCTGTAGACAAAGCCTCAACTTGTGTTGTCCCAGTGACTGGCACTTCTTGAAAGTAAATAAATGTGCTTCCAGACCATCTGAATAAAAGGGTGTGTAGCCTGACATTAGCCTGGGAAATTGCTAAGAACAAAGAGCTGCCTCTGTTGAATAAGGCCATGGTCAGAACACCTCGAACAGGAAGATTCTGTAGCAATGCAAAGCTCTGTCCATTCCATTTGAAGACCTGTAGGAAATGTTCAAATATAAAACCCTTTACGACTAGGAATTTAGCACTTGGAAGAATTTAACCAATGTCATACATCTATTCTCCTGGATCCTTTCATTTAGTTAGGATGATATTTTTATAATTGGGAAAGTACCAAACCTAATACTATCTCCCTCTTTTTATGTGTGTGTTTGTGTGCACGTGCATACATGCAGAAAAAATGAAAGAAAAATAATTTGAAAAGAAATCTTAGAATCGAATACAAGATCTTCTGATGCTGCAATATCATTTCCAACACTTGATCAACAGCATATAGAGAAATGCCTGAACTATTTTCATCCTCATGGTGGCAATGCATACAAGGTTTCAAGATTTCATAATATGGCAATGCATATTAAGTTTCATAATGTTTAAAATTAAAAGAAAGTATATAATCTACCTGGTTTCCCATACAACCTGGGCACTTTCATGGAGAATTATACTTATTCAGGAGATGGAAGATGGTGAGGGAGACAGAACATAACATAGTAAAGGAAAGCTGCATCCCAAGCTGTGCCCTAGTGTGGTAGGAGCCCTCTTTAAACAAAGACAAGAGGTTCAGCCCAGCTAGTAGATGTGTGCACATGCGTAACTGTTGAATAATGTGGCACCTTCAGTAACTGCATACACAGGTGTTTCCCACACAAATGAAAGGCAGTGAGGCACACTGAGTGTGTATGTACACAACTCGGCAACTCCGCTGATGCTCAGGGCACATGTGCAACCCTACCGACACCCCCAATGTGCTTGTTCAGCTCTGTCAAAACCTCCTTATTTCATAGTATAGAATACCAACATGAAATATATTTTTCCATATAGGGGAGACAAAGGGGCTAATATGTAATGGGAGGCAGGGATAGAGGGGACTAGCAAAGTGAATATATAAGGTGAATCCACTGCAATCAGGGCTAGGTCTTTGGATGAGAATTCAACCAGTCTGTGCTAGCAAAAAAATAAACACAGATGTTTGTTGACTACCCAGTGCCCTGTCTCTCTGTGCATGAATCCCGCAACTGCGGCCTGGGACCAAAGCAGCAGGTGTACAGCTGCTCAGCAAGGTGGGTGAAAGGAGAATTTCACTAAAATTTAACATTAGACACTCAGGTGGCTCAGGGACTCAGGAATTTGGGTACAATAACTGAACAAGAAAGAATACATTCGAGCAGATCTGGCAGCCCCACAACCTATGCAGATTCACCACAGAAAGTCTTCCTACAGAGAAACCTGAGATAAAAAATGCTGCATAATCTTAACTGATCCAGAGGCTGTACTGCATGCTAATGCTTGAAAAACATGTTCTGTATCTCAAATGGCTGTGGAGAGCTGAGGCAAGCACAAAGTCCCAGCAAGCAGCTTTCCAGGGACCTAGGCTGGGCCAGATAGAAAGTGAGTGAAACAGTAACTGTACCCAGGGCAAGAGGAGCCTGACTCACTTGTCCTTTGTGTTGGGTAGCACAGGTGACCAGCTGAAACAGGCCATGAGTCTGAGACTAGACCAAAGAAGGCTGTGGTTTTGGGCAGCAGTGAGTACAGGATCAGGCCCCTTGCCCCATGATTGGATTTCTTGGGAGATCTTGAGAACCAGATCTGCAGATGACATTGGCTATTGTCTAGCCCTGGAGGTGGGTCAATCCAGACTCTCCAAAGAAGGCCCCACTCAACAAAGCCCCTGAGGCCTGATTAGACCTCAGCCCCACCTGCTGGAACTTCCCTCACAGGAACCTTCAGAGGCAGTTCTCTAGGAGTGCACCAAACTGGACCAAATGGACAAAACACCAACTGAAAGTTTGTGCTAACCCATCCCACCTCATATGGTGAGAAAGGAAGCTGAGTCTTATATCAAACAGCTTCAATCTTAGGCTGCTCCAAGTGGCAGCTCAGAGAGCAACACAAAAACAAGAAGGGGTAAAAAACCCCTACCACTGCTCTATCTGTATATAACTCAAGAAGAATTGGAAAGACTGTTGAAATACACAGAAACCACCCCATCTCATCTATTATTTTGTCCACCTCAGTAGAGAAGTCTCCTTCACTATTCATTCTTCATTATGATATTTTAAAAATTATTTCCATGTGTGCGCACGTGTGTGTGTGTCTGTGTGCATGCACATGCGCATGTGAATTCTGGCTGTGTTGATTGGATTAGGGCCATATGTACATACAATTATGTTTTTCTCTCATTTTTAGCATTTTAAAAAATGTGATTATTTCTTCCTAGAATTGTCTTTTGAGGGTTTGGGGTTTGGGGATTGTATATTTTGGTTTGGTTTTGAATTATTTTCATTTGTTTATTTCTCTTGTTTCTCTTTCTCTCTTATCTTCTCCTGCTAATGGCCAAATTCTATTGTTCTCTCTCCTCCTCTCCCAATGTCTTGCTTCTTCTGTTTTTCCCCTCCTTCTGCATAAGCATCACTTTGCTATATTGCTTCTACATTCTCTGTTCTATTTTTTGTAATTGTAAAACTTTTCAACTTCCTAACATTTCTTTTTTCCTTAAAAAACTGTACTTTTACCATCTTTCAAAACTAATTGGTCAATATAATTCCTGCCTCCACCATGAATGCTAACACAATCATTACTACTGTGAAAGATAGTTGATACCACCTGTTTACTTTAAAGCAAGATCTAATTCATGGTTATTATTTTTATTGTTGACAATTGCTGAATCTACCATTCCTGTTTATTGGTGGTACTTAATGTTGAAGATGTCATAGTAGCAACTTTAATATTGTGTATTGTTTGCAACAGTTGTTACTATTGTTTACTTGGCCCCATTTTGTGACAAGGTGGGAATGTACAGGGACACAAAAAGTTTATAGGCTAGAGACTCTGCTGCCCAACTAAACATTTCCTGACATTACTCCAACTCAAAGAATTGAGGCAATAAAAGCCTCAAACCAACAACAAGGACCCAAGGAGAAACAATAAGAGAGGGAACTCAGGTCCTACCACTTGACATCTAGTGCATACATCAACAATAGAGAGAAGTCCCAAAACAAATAAGATAATTACACACAAAGGATACACATTTAAAAAAGATATGGGAATCCATCTCAATTGATGCATAAAACCAATATCTCTGAAAACATGAGAAAAGAGATAAACAAATCTCCCCCCTAAGTCCACATGCCCCCCCACCAAAAAGGATCCCACTGATAAAGTAGACAAAAGCCCAGAGAAAGATTATAAAAAACTGATTATTAAAATGTTCAATGAACTAAAAGAAGATCTAAAGAAAGAATTAAGAGAGGAATTAGAAAGAATAGCAAAATAGTGAAAAGATATTAAGAGAGGAATTATAAAATAGTGAAAGAGTGAAAGAAACCAAGCAGAATTCCTATAAATGAAAGATACAATCAAATTGAAAACTCACTTGAAGGTAAACTACAGTTTAAATGGCATAGAAAATAGAATCTCAATTCTTGAAGACAGAACTTCAGGCATTGAATACAGGCTATATGATCTTCAGTACACAAAAGGCAATAATGGGAAAATATACAGAACATGACCAGAATATACAAAAACTCTGGGACAACTTTAAAAGTCAAACCTGAGAATCATTGGGATAGAAGAGAACATGGAGACACAAACTAAAGGCATAAAGAACATTTTCAATGAGATAGTTACAGAAAACTTTTCCCATATCAGAAATGAGAGAGAGAGATCCACATGTAGGAAGTTAACAGGATCTCAAATAGATTTGATCAAATATGAAGCTTTTCATGACATATCATAATCAAAATGTCTAACATGGAAAAAAGAAAAAGCTACAAGAGAGAAACACTAGGTCACATTTAGAGACACACCAATAAGGCTCACTTCTGATTTCTCATCTCAGAGCCTAAAGTCAAGGATGGCCTGAAATGAGATATTCTAAGCCCTAAAAGAAAATTTCCAGCCAAGGTCACTATACCCAACAAAGCTCAGTTTCAAATTTGAGGGGGAAATAAAAACTTTCCATGACAATAATAAACTAAAATATTTCATGAGCACCAAGCCAGGACTACAAAATATATGCAAAGATAAACCGCACACAGAGGAACTCAACTATTCTCAAAGCTACCAAATAGAGGAAGTTCAATAGAAGAATACTCCATTAAATGAGAATTAAGGCAGAATAAAATATACCAAAATACCAAAATGGCAGGAAAGCACAAACATATCCATACTAACACTGAATGTTAATGGTCTCAAATCCCAAATTAAAAGACACAGATTAGCAAAAAGGATCAAAGAAACAAGATTCAACAAATGCTGTTTACAAGAAACTCATAGGCAAAGACATTCACAGGCTGAAGGTAAAAGGATGGCAAAAAATATTCCATGCATATGGTCCAAGAAACAAGCAGGAGTAGATATAATCATATGACAATGCAGATTTCAAGCAAAAATCAATCAGAAGAGACAAAGAAGGCCACTACAAACTAGCAGAGCGAACAATCCAACAAGAAAATATAATCATAGTTAATATTTATGCCCCAAATGGCAATGCATCCAATTACATGGAAAAAATATCCCATGACATTAAATCCCACATAGATCCCAACACAATAATACTGGGTGATTTCAATATACCATGATCACCAATAGACAAGTCATGAAAAGATAAAATCAATAAAGTTATCTCCAACCTAAACAACATTATAAATCAAAGGGACCAAATGGACATCTACAAAATATTTCACCCTATAACAGCTGAGCTGACCTTCTTCTCAGAAAAAGATTTTCTAAAATATATCATATTCCAGGCCACAAAACAAATTTTAGCAAATACCAAAAAAAATCAACATATCCCATGTATCCTATCAGATCATAATGGAATAAAGCTAGAAATCAAAGCAAGAAAAATAACAGAAACCACGAAAACAGATGGAGATTGAACAATACTCTCTCAAATGAAGAAAGGATCAAAGAAGAAATGAGAATAGAAATCAAGAAATTCTTCAGAACAGAGATACAACATATCAGAATCTCTGGGACAGTATGAAAACAGTTCTAAGAGGAAATTTTATAGCATTGACTACCTACATTAAAAAATTAAAGAGATCCCAAATAACTATGCTTATGCTCCACCTCAAGGCTTTAGGAAAAGGTGAACAAACTAACCCTAAAACCAGTAGAAGACAAGAAATAATTCAGATCAGAGACAAAAATCAATGAAATTGACAATAAGAAAACAACACACAGGATCAATGCAATGTAGAGTTGGTCCTTCAAAAAGATAAATAAGATTGACAAATACTTAGCCAAACTAACCAAAAGAAAGAGTAGAAGAAGAAATCAACAAAATCTGAGATGAAAAAGGAAATACCACCACAAACCCTTCTGAAATCCAGAGGGTTATTCAAAACCTATTTTGAAAATTTGAACTCCAGTAAACTGGAAAATCTGGAAGACACTGACAAATTTTTAGACACATATGGACCTACTCAACTTGAATCAGAAAGATATATATAACCTAAACATACCAATATCAAGCAATAAAATTGAAACAGCAATTAAAAGCCTTTCAAAAAAGAAATGCCCAGGACCTGATGGATGCTCAGTTGAGTTCTACTAGATCTTTAAAGAACTAACACTCTTTCTCAAATTATTGCATGAAATTGAAAGAGAGGGAACATTCTCAAATACATTTTTAGAAGCCAGTATAACCCTGATACCAAAACCAGATGAAGATGCATCAAGGAAAGAAAACTACAGAACAATATCCCTGATGAACTAGATGCAAAAATCCTTAACAAAATTTTAGCAAACAGCATTCAAAAACACATCAAAAAGATAATACACCATGATCAAGTGGGTTTCATTCCAGGAATGCAAGGTTGTTTCAACATAGGCTAATCGATAAATGTAATTCATCCTTTAACAGAATTAAGGACAAAAACCACTTGATCAGAAAAGGGCTTTGATAAAATTCAACACCAATTCACACAAAAAATGCTGGAGAAGACAGGGATCAAAGGAACTTACTTCAACATCATAAAGGCCATTTATGACAAACCCAAAGCCAACATCATACTAAATGGAAAACCACTAAAAGCATTTCCTTTAAAAACAGTAACAAGATATGGCTGTCCACTCTCATCACTCCTATTCAATATAGTCCTCAAAACGTCAGCAGAGCAATCAGGCAAGAAAAGGAAATGAAAGGGATACAAATAGAGAAAAAAGATTTCAAACTGTTTGCCAATTATATGATCCTATATCTAAAGACCTAAAAAAACTCCACCAGAATACTTCTAGAGCTTATAAATGAGTTCAGCAAAGTAGCAGAATACAAGATCAATACTCATAAATCAATCGCTTCCTTACACTCTAACAGTAATTCAGCTGAGGAAGAAATGAGTAAAATCATCCCATTTACAATAACTTCAAAAAAAAAAAAAGCTTGGGAATTAATCTAAAAAAAGAAGGTAAAAGAACTCAGCAATAAAAATTATATAACACTAAAGAAAGAAATTGAATAAGACCTTATCAAATGAAAAGACATCCCATGTTTTTGGATAGGCAGAATCAATATTATCAAAATGGCCACAGTATCAAAGACAATATACAGATTCAATATGCAGTCCCCATCAAAATAGCAATTACATTCTTCACAAAGCTAGAAAAAAACAATTCTTAAATTCATTTGGAAGAATAAGAGATACAAAATAGCCAAAACAATACTAAGCAAGAAAAGCAAAGCAGGAGGTATCACAATACCTGATCTGAAATCATATTACAGATCTATAGTAACAAAAACAGCATGGTATTGGCATCAAAATAGACATGAAGACCAATGGAACACAGTAGAAGTCACAGAGATATTTCCACATAACTACAGCCATTTGACATTTGAAAAATTTGCCAAAACTATATTTTGGAAAAAAGACATTTAACAAATGGTGTTAGGAAAACTGAATAGCTATATATAGAAAATTAGACTCCTAGCTCTCACCCTATACAAAACTCAAATCAAAATGGATTAAAGACTTGGGAATTAGACCAAAAACTTTACAATTTCTAGAAGAAAACATAGGGTCCATAGTCCATCATATAGGTGCTAACATGGACTTCCTTAACAAGACCCCCAAAGTGCAAGAAATAAAATGAATTAATAAATGGGATGCCATAAAACTAAAAAGCTTCTCCATAGCAAAGGAAACAATTAAGAACATAGAGAGAAAGCCCACCAGAATGGGAGAAAATCTTGGCTAGCTATTCATCCAATAGGAGATTAATATCCAGAATATACAAAGAACTCAATAAACTTAGCAATAATAATTATTATTATTATAAATAATTATGATAATTATTTAATTATCATAAAATGATTATTTGTTATTATTCAATAGGCAAAAGAACTAAACAGACACTTCTCAAAAAAAGAAACACAAATAGCCAACAAATGTATAAAAAAATGTTCAACATCTCTAGCAATCAAGAAAATATAAATCAAAACTACAATATAATTTTATCTCACTCTAGTCAGAATGGCAATGATCAAGAATACAAACAATAAATCCTGGTGATGTTGTTGGGGAAAGGTCCACTTGTACATGGTGGGACTAGTACAACCACTCTGAAAAGCAGTATGGTGCTTCTTCAAAAATCTAGGGATGGAATCACCATATGACCCAGCTATTCCACTCCTTGGTATTTTTCAAAAGGATAAAATTGACATACTGCAGGGATATAGCCACCTCAAAATTTATAGCAGCAAAATTTACAATAGGTAACTTATGGAATCAACCCAGATGCCCATGAATAGGTGACTGGATTAAGAAATTTTGATACATATATACACACACACAATGTGATACACATACACACACAATGGAGTTCTACTTAGCCATAAAAAAAAAAGAATGAAATTATGGCATTTGCTGGTAAATGGATGGAAATGGAAAATATCATGCTAAGTGAAATTAGCCAAACTCAGAAATTCAAAAGTCATATACAGAAGCTAGAGTAAAATAAGGAAAGGAGGAGGTAAGGAAAGGATAATACAGGAATGGAACCACCATTTGACCCAGCTATCCCACTCCTTGGCCTATACCCTAAAGACTTAAAAACAGCACAGTACAGTAAAGCAGCCACTTCAATGTTTATAGCAGCACAATTCACAATTGCAAAACTGTGGAAGCAACCCAGATGTCCTTCAATAGATGAATGGATAAAGAAACTGTGGTACATATACACAATGGAAT